>BSYO01000002.1:24404204-24604251 GCA_033239525.1 Nepenthes gracilis
AATATATTAATATTAAGTTGGGCAGGACTAGTTTCATCCCAATCCCCTAAACTAAAAATCATAAGCGCTTTTATCTATAATTAAAATTGGGTCAGTTCAAGCTAATCTAATAATATTTTGTATTGTTATTTTTATTATCAAAAATTTTATTCATAAAAAAAACAAGTAAAAATATAAAATATCTTTAAAAATATAATATTGGACTAAAATATTATCTAAATATTATAAGTGAATAACTTTTACTTAAAAAGTTATTGACAATACAAAAATATAATATATTAAAATAATTCTTAAATATGATATTCATCTAAAAAATATCTTTACAAAAATTTATTTTTGAGATAAGTTAAGCCAAATTAATTATTTTTGTCCGTGACTATAATCCGCTTAAAATAATAATCAGGTTTAATTTTTTTTTTATAATGATCATTCATAATATTTATTAAACTATGATAAAATATTTTAAAATTTTAGATTGACCAGATTAGATTAAACTGAACGGACAGCTAATTTTGATCATGTCCAATTTGAACTGTTTCAGTTGTGACAAGTCCAAATATAATATTTTTGTATATCCTACATTTTATTTATTTTTTTATTATCAAGAGAGCTGCTCAAATTTCAGTCCTTGATCACTTGATTATGAATCGTGTAAGCTTAGTTTGTAAACTTAGCATTTTCTATTTCTAAAACTTAATATTCTAAGCAAGGCTTTTTTCTTTCTTTTTTTTCCTGTTAAAATACTCAACAATTTTTTTACTCTAATCTTCTCATTATAGAATAGGTTTTATGAAGGCAGATAGTTAATTAAATGGATGATCTCTTAAGTCGCATACATTAACTTTTTATCATTAGCATTAAAATTGGCTATTAAAATACAATTTATTGTTAAATTTTTAATTGATTGTCAAATTAGATTTCCACGGTTTATATTATTAAGAAAAATTATAGTCATACTTTTGATGAGAACGATTTAAATGGGTTGGCACAGCACAAAGGCCCACAAGCGAACAAAAGATCCAGAGAGTATTCAACCCATATCACATTTTCACAGGCCCAAGGTGCAAACGACATTATAGTTGGCCCAGTCGGCTGAGTTGACCACGTAGGCCCAATAAGGATGGCTTGTGATCATTTTATCACGGGCTAGAATTACTTGTCATAACCAGCCGATATAGTCTGGCAAGAATTCGGGAACATTTGCCTGCACAATCTTTACCAAAATGGCAACAATAGTGGAGGCGGATCTCTTTCCAAAGGCAACAACCATAACAGGCACTTCATGATCACCGCAAAGAAGGAAGAAATCCCCTCAGTCAGCCATGGTTGGCATATTCAACACCCGTAAATCTGTATCGATAGCTGTCAACAAGCCTTGGTGTCCAAATAGGGCTGAACTGGCTCAAATACTATAAATACCCCCTCCCCTATGGGAAAAGAAGACAGATACTAAAAAGCTCACAAAAAGACAACTCTCTACCCTCTACCCAAAAAGCCTTCGAAGAAGTCCTTCACAACTCTCACTCCCTCAATCTTAAAGCTACTTCATGCTAAGTACAACTCCACACCAAAGCTGCTCTATACTGAACGCACTTCCAAGCTAGATTCAAAACCCATACCCTTATCGAGAATGAAGGCCTTTTGGGAAAGAAGATTGGACCTGCTTTTGTTCAACCTACCGTGAAAGATCAAATATCACCCCAATCTATCAGCTATTCGGACCCAAGACGCATCATTGGTACCATCTATGAGAATGCCAGAAAAAAGTCTAACCACCATTCACACTAAAACAAACATGGTCAATACCAAAGCCTAGACCAACGCTCTAACCAAAGACGTTGCCTCTCATGGCGATACCCCTCCACGGGTATCCATGCGGAGGAGCAACTGGCGCCCTTCATGTAGGCGCTTGCTGACAGGGTGGACAATATATCTCAAATCCTCCAGACCTTTTACGCACATCAGGGCCAGCGAGGCTAGGGGCACCTTCCTCTAACACCCATACTTCAATATCAAAACAAAAAAGCCTGAGGAAGAAGCACCGGTTCAGGAAGACACAATGCTTGAACAACCTTGGAGTCCAAGCGGCTTCGAGCGACGGTGCCCGATTGGTTTGGAGGGCCGACTTGATCCCAGGAAATCGGATGAGAGCCCGAAGCGGTAAAAACCTTGCTATTCCTGCAATGAGCAAAGGCCCCCGGACCAAGGGGAGCTTCATTCAATGTTCAGCCTACCAACGGCAGTAGTCGATCGGCCTCGTGCTGCTCACCAAATAGTTCGGAGTTAAGGACCTACCTCAATGAGAAAACGGCTACAATTTCCTCTCAAATGGAGGAACGAGTGGAAAAGATATTACAACAAATGTTCAAAGGGAATACTAGCAGATGCTCTGCGGATCTGAGGCGATCGCCATTCATTATGAAAATCCGAATGCAACCGCTTCCTCACAAGTTTAAGATGTTAGCCCTGGAACCCTACGATGGAAGCACTGATCTAATGGACCACTTAGACCACTTTTACACCCTACTGAGCTTCCAGGGTCTCAGCGAGACTGCCATGTACCTATACTTCCTGCTAACCCTTAAGGCGGACGCCCAAAATTAGTTCTACTGCCTACAACTGAATTCAATCTGAACATTTCAGGAACTTGCTAATAACTTCCTATCACAGTTTGCCTTTAGTTGAAGGGAAGAAAAACAGCTTTGACACCTCGCCCATATTAAACAGGGCCAAACGAGAGTCTTAAGAGCTTCCTAGCTCGGTTCACCACCAAGGCCCACTGGATACCCCGACTCATTGACGAAGTAAAATTGAGCACCTTCATAACGACATTGGATATGGGTGAGTTTTTTAAATACTTGGCCCAAAATGACCCCTAGACCTTCCACGAGGTCGAAGCCATCGCTTGTGTTTACATGGCGATCGAAGAGGCCAACGAGAGGAATCATCTAGAGCATGGGGACCACCTCTGCCAGGGATTGTCGAATGGCAAAAAGAGAGATAAAGCCCGCTTCAACTCCTGAGACTGAAGGAAACAGCCCAGGATGGAACTGGGAGCCTGAGGGGAGTTTAGACCCCAAAACCTAACCCCACTGAATAACTCCCAAACCTACATCCTACATAAGTTCAGGAAGAAAAATTCTTAAAGTGGCTAAAGCTGGTCAAGAACCAAGAGGAAAATGATACTGCCACTATCATCGATCTCCAGGTCACAGCACAGAGGCCTACCAAACTCTATAGAAAGTGATTGAGTAGGTCATCTGGAGGAGACACCTTACCGAATGCCTACAAAACCCAAAGCAAACACTCGGTGAAACAAGCAAAGAAAGGACGGAGTAGTAGCAGCTGAGGAACCGAGTTGCAATTGGGATAGTCAACATGGTGGCAATCAGACCATTCAAGGACCCCCCCTCAGATCACCTCGAGACAACCCCTAAGAAACAGAGCGTAAAAATTAGGGACGATATCATTAGTTTTAGCAAAAAAGATATGTCACATATAATGACTCCCCACTTTGACCCTCTAGTTGTATTAGTGCTTGTTTTAGATGGTACAATTAATTATCAGTTGAAACAAATTTTTATCAATAATGAAAGTTCGCGTAATTTGCTTTATCTGAACGCCTATTTTAAGTTGGGGTTAAAAAAGAGTCAATTAAAACCGGTTGAAGGATCCATATATAGACTGGACAATGACTGGTGCCCGTCTAAGAAACCATCCAATTAGAAGTCACATTGGGAATGTACCCCCAGGATGGCATCCAATGTGTTGAGGTCCCTGGTACTTAACCTACCTTCAGTTTATAACGCTATCCTAACCCAACCCTACCTCACTGCATTTGGGGCTGTAACATCTATCATGCACTTAAAGATAAAGTTCCTTATGACATGCGGTATTGGAGAAATTCAGGGCAACCAAGTAACAGGTCGGATATGCTACCTCTCCTAAGTCACTGAAGTCATTCTAGACTGGTAGATAGAGGACTTCGATCACAGAGACAAAGCGACTTTACAGCAGGCCCAAGCCGACAAGGTAATAGACCGCCTTTCTCTGGACTTCAACAATCCAGAGAGATCATGTAGATAAGGGGCTCACTTGCCGAACCCTTACGCGACTAGCTAATCGCTTTCCTCCAACAGAACTCTGATATCTGCGAGTGGACCCCCGCATATATGTATGAAATTCTGATCAGAATAATAATCCACAAATTAACCCTCAATTCAGGTCGCAAGCCCGTCAGGTAAAATCGGATAAACTACTCCATCGAAAAGCTTATTGACATTCGGGATGAGGTGAAGAAACTGCTTGACGGTGACCACATCAGAAAAGTCTAGTATCTGAACAAACTCTCCAATGTGATTCTATTAAGAAAAATACTAAAAAGTGGCAGATGTGAAGAAGGCGTGCCCGAAGGATAGTCTCCCGCTACCCAGGATCAACCTGTTGATGGAAATCACCTCTGGGCACAAACTGTTAAGTTTCATGAATGCGTATTCAAGTTACAACCTGTAACGGACCATATCCTAATCAGAAATTGGTAAGGTTTCGCCTATAAAATGGCCGTCAAATTAAACATAAATATGTATAATACACCCGTATAAAAGTATACATATCACAATAACAATCACACGGGATTTAAAATGCCACAATCCATTTGTGGCCTCCACATCATATCTCCGAATACAACGTCGGCACATAAGAGATACTCCTATATACCTAAAACTCAAACCATAATAACCTGCGGAAGCATATACAATCATTAATATATAGCGGAACTAAACTAATCTATACATCATCAATATAACAGATACATATCCATCAAAATGTACAAAAGTACTCCATAAATAAGTACAACACCACAAAATCTAAATTTACAAAATAATCTTCCAAATCCACAACATAACCAACTGAAATCTCTACTTCACCTCATTGGGTATAAGCTCATTTTTATCTGAAGGTAAGAAAATAGTAAGGAGTAAGTCGAATGCTCAGTAAAATACAATATAATCAAAGACAATAAATAATATACTCAAAATAAATTAAGAAAATGGAATAAGCAATATACATAAAACATGATTCAATACATTTTTTGTAATACATTTTTTTTCATATTTTATTTCTGATTCATTTAGATTCTAAAACATATAAAAAATTGTCAGATTTAGGGATCAGGGCTAGCAAGTCTTACCAACTAATGGAGTATTCAAACGAGAAAAGGAATATGTATGTATCCACACATTCTAAGGTATTACCCATAAACCTCAACTTTAACGTCCCGTGGCGGACGGTATACCTTTCACCCGATATATAAGGCCAAAATACATATGCCACCCTAGCATCTCTCGTAACCCAAGAGTATTCATCGATCTACCATTATAATATCTTAAGGCATGCCAATAAATACTACCATCTGAAATATAAATTTTTGGTCTAATTTTATAATTACTTATTCTTAAGGGATGGTCCAATATATTCTTATCATAAAGTTCTCACTCACTGGAGAACGATTTATCAAACTTATCAAATTATAGAGTTTCCTTCATATGCTTTGCCTAATTCTCATATTTCTTGGATACAGATACCGGATTGTCATTTTTGAAAAATTTAAATCTTTACATGACTTCAAATACATATACAAATCAACATAAAGTTTGAAAAAAATTAGAAAATCATTACCACGTTGAGCCAAATAAAACTTTCTAACTTTCGGATAATAAATCCCTTCACAAAAGGCATCCAACATAATCTCTAAATATATAAAATAATATATACAAAATACATGTGAACAAATATCAAATAATCATGTTCATAAGCTAATGTTCCAATTTTCTAAAGCTAAATCATGTAAAAATTTTCAAAATGATCGGACAGAATAGTGGGGTGTAAGGTTAGGGTTTCCATGTAATATAATACCACATAAAATTACCAAATCGAACATCGAATAGACAAATAAGCATGCTCAAGATATAGATTTTATAAAATATAAGTTTAAACGAACATTTGAACGAAAATACCCAAAGAGAACAAAACGAAAAGTGTAATAAGAGAAAGAAAAGTATATGGGTATACTTACCTCAACCTGATCTACAACTTTTTCAATTAGCTATAACCCGAAAACAGACACGATGTCTCGATCTCCTCCTTCTCTCTTTTCTTCTCCATGCTCTCTCTCTCCTCTCTTTGGTCTACGTAAAATGACGGAAAAAGAAACCCGTATGCATTTAAATAAGGGGACTAGCGCTCGAGCACCACTCCAAAGCACTTCGGGCGCACATGCGCTAGTTTTAGCACCACCTACTGGCGTTTGAGCAGCCAGCAGGCGCCAACGCACTAGTTTCGGTGCCCCGGTGCCAACTAAGGTGCCCTGTGGGCATCCTCCTCCACCACACAAATCCACTTTCGAAAACTTAAATTGTCGCATACATTAAATCTAATTTTGATTATATTAATTTAATTACTTCTAATTATAATATTTTAAAAATCAAAATCTCACACAATCAGACCAGATAAGTCCCAAGGATGAGAAACATACTTTCTTCATGATGAATTAAGGGACATATTGTTACAAGGTCATGCCATTTAAATTGAAGAACACAGACGTCACATACTAGTGACTCGTGAATAAAATATTCGATACCCAAATTGGTCGGAATATGGATGTGTACGTAGATGATATACTCGTTAAAAATAAAACTACCAACGACTATATCCATGACCTCAACGAGGCCTTCAAAGTGCTTCGGGTGAACAGGATGAAGTTAAACCCGGCAAAGTGTATTTTTGGATAATCCTCTGGAAAATTCCTGAGTTTTATCATCTCTTGATAGGGGATTGAGGCAAACCCCAAAAATATAAAGACGATCATGGATATGAGCCCGTCGCAGACCGTGAAAGACATTCAGAGGCTAACCGGCAGACTTGTAACACTCTGCCGCTGCCTGGCAAAATCCAAAAAAAAATACATCCCCTTCTTCAAGGCCTTGAGATGGATAAAAATAAATAGATTTCAATAGATGGCTGACTGTCAAGCCGCCTTTCAGGAGTTAAAAGAATCCCTCGCCAACCTCCTCTCCTTACGTCGTCGAAAAAAGGCGATGAGTTGTACCTGTACTCGACAGTTTCAGAGGTGGCACTAAGCTCAATTTTGATCCAGCAATAATCTAACATACAATGGTCGGTCTATTACGTTAGCAAGACCTTGATAGGCATTGAGACTCGCTACACACACCCCGAAAAGATCATACTAACACTCATCTATTCTGCCAGGAAACTGCGGCCCTACTTTCAAGCGCACAAAATAGTTATCCTGACCAATAAACCCTTGAATGGAATCCTGCAAAAACCTGACATGTCAGGGTGGCTAGTCAAATAGGCCATCAAATTGGGAGAGTTCGACGTAGAATTTAGGCTAAAGTCAGCCGTAAAAGGTCAGGCCCTAACGGACTTTATCGCTGAGACCACGACCCTGGTCCCGGACACCGATAATCCTGATGAAGCTAACCGCCAGCTGGAGGAGGCGCCGAACTAGACACTACATGTAGACGAGTCCTCAGCACAAACGGGCAGTGGTGCCATAGTAATCTTGAGGACCCCTAACAGGTTAGAGATAAGGCACTCATTGGAATTCTAACACTCGGCCACCAACAATATTGCTGAAGACGAGGCCCTGCTCGTTAGGTTGTGAATGGAAAAAGTGTGCTCGGTAAGGCATTTAACCGTCTATAACGACTCAAAGCTGACCGTCAACTAAGTCTGCAGAAGTTTCGAGGTATCAAACCATTTGCTCGTGAAGTACCTTGCTAGAGTAAGGAGTATGGCCCAAAAGTTTGGTAAGATTGAGATCGTGCACATCTCGAGGGCGGACAACTAAATGGCTGACCAGCTAGCAAAGGCCGCCATGACCAAAAGCCCAAAGCAGTACTCAAGAGATAAGCAAGAGGTCCAAACCTCTCCTAGTATAGAAGAATCCGAGCAAGAAGTACTGCAAGTCTCCAACAACGAAAGCTGGATGTTGTTCTACTAGAGATATATCACGAACGGCACCCTACTGGAGAACCCGGATAACGCCAAACTTGTGAAGAAGATGGTCGACTAGTACACCATTTTGGATGGTAGGTTGTACCACCGAGGGTACTCCACCTTGTACTTGAGGTGTCTCACACCGAAGGAAGCCGACTGCTTGTTTAGCGAGGTATATCTCGACATCTGTGGGTCACATACGAGTGACACAAACCTTAACTTCAAGATAAAGCGCTAATGCTACTATTGGCCAATAATTAAGGAAGACACCATGAATTCGTAAAGAAGTACGAGAACTACCAGATTTATGGCAACCTGCCCCATCAACCGCCCATGGAGCTAAGGAACCTTCAAGCCCCTTAGCCATTCGCATAGTGGGAAATCGACATACTCGGCCCCTTTTTCGTTGCATTTGGATAAAGAAAGTTCGTCATAGTGGGTATCGATTACTTCACAAAGTAGGTCGAAGCCTCCCCATTGGCTCAAATCACCAAGTAAAATGTCATGGAATTCATCTGACAGAACATCATTTGTAAATTTAGAATTCCCAAGGTCATTGTGACTGATAAAAAACCCAATTCATCGGCAAGGGCTTCACCAAATATTGCATAAGTTTAGGCATCCGGTTGGTTAACTCCTCAGTTGCCTATCCACAAGTAAATGGGCAGGTGGAGGTTACCAATCAAATCCTATTGTACGGGCTAAAGATTAAACTGGAAGACACTGGGGGCACCTGGGTGGATAAGCTACCTTCTATGTTGTGGTTATACTAGACAACGCCAAATGAGCCAACGTGTGAAACACCCTTTACTTTGTGCTACGGAATTGCGGTGATCATCTCGGTGAAAATCGGACTACCCGATCTCCAGATTGAGGGCTTTGATCCACTCAACAATTTCCAATGACTTAGAGAACATCTTGACCTGCTCAAAAAAACACAAAATATGGCCAGGATGCACAAAACTGCCTATCAACAGCAAATCGCCTAGTACTACAATAAAATGGTGAAAGCTCACCAATTTGAGATAGGGAACCTGATTCTGCAGAGTATAGAGGTCATGAGTAAGAACTCTAATAGGAATAAGCTTTGCCCAAATTGGGAAGGCTCATTCCTCGTCTCGGCCATCCTGTAAAACGGTACATACAAGTTTCGCGCTCAGAACGAAACTGGTCCCAAGAACATGGAACACCATTCACCTCAAGAAGTATTACCAGTAAACTCATACCGAGTTCAAGTAGGTCTAGCATGCATTACTAAGCGTGCTTGTAAAGGTACATCACATTAATGAAATGATTTGTTTGCTTGTACGCTGATTGTTAATTGTTATCAATTGTTTGCCTATTCATATGAATGCTTGTATGATATTGTATAAGTTCAAATGACCTATACTATCTTCAAATTGGGCAAATTTTCATTCACCCACTACCAAACCTTAGACCCAAACTGAGTGGCGCACATGTGATCAAATTTGAACCTCAATCCAGTATCCAGTGGCCCATATGCAGCCAAATTTGAACATCGGTCCCGCATCAAGCGGCTTACATGAGGTCGAATTTAAACCTCGATCCAACACAAAGTGGCCTATGTGCGGTCGAATACCAAAACCTTAGGGGACTTTTCAATATGCACGGGGCAACTCCCTCAGCAAGGACGGGCACCGTCAGCCAACGATGGTCAGCGAGTTTGGATCCGACACATACGAATGACATCCCCCAGAGAAACAACTTCTAGTAATTACATGCTGACAATGACCCTAACTTTGCCAAAACCCGACAACGACAATGATGACACTTATCTGGCAGACAATGATGCATCAAAAGTAAGACTACACAAAAATATTAAAATTATGACAATGATTAGAAAAAGTTTTACTCATTCATTGTGAAGCCAGACTATACAAGTATATCAACACTATAAAAAAAAAAGCATAGGAGAATTTACAAGCCGAAGAAGGCTACCCTAAGGCTGGTGGCTCCCCAAACAACATGACGAGGGCTCCCCCTGTCAAAAAAATCGAACAAATTGGATAGGTATCGGACACCTCAGTTCCTTTGATTGAAAAAGTTGATAGGAAAGTCAGGGTCAACCAGGAAAGCAATCTGCTGACACAGGTGAATACCGTCCAAAACTCTAGCACTCAAAGCTTGGCCCACCTCCTTCGAGCTAAATCGGGTCATCAGCTCCACTCCCAATCTAGCATTCTCACTTCAGAGGTCTGCGAGAAGCTTCTAGGCCACCTGCAATACATCCTTGAATTTTTGCAGCTCATCCCTGACTTTATAGACAACTAAAGTTAAAGATCGGAGATTCGATCCCGACACTACTGGGCCTCGTAGGTGGCAGCATCCACCCGGCCCTACATCTCTTCGAGCACACTCGGGTCAACACACATTTGGTTCAGGCGATGAACCTCCTCATCGAGCCAATGAATCCTAGATGACCATTGGTGTAAGTATATTAGCAAAATCTGGACTAGCTTATCATTCTATAAATAGAGGAAGAAAAAGAAATCAAGTCACGGTCCCAACAAAAAGTAAAGATTTACTCGAAGCATACTTCAATGTAGCGCATCTCCTCCGCAGTAACACTCAAATGGACCCAAGACGAGGAAGCAGATTAGGGCCTCCAATCCGGCATAGACACCTCAAGACAAGCAGAAGGCACCTCAGATGTTGAAGACAACAGAGAAGCCAACGGGCCCTCAGGGGCCTCGGATGCTGGAGTCCCCAAATGAGAAGTCTCCACAAGTGCCGCCACCTCCGCGATGCTCGCCGCCCAAGCCTCTACCGGTTGCCTATCGTCAGAACTTGCAAAGGGGCCTGGTGAGGGCTCCTTGGGCAAAACTGTGGCGGCAATGGGGACGTCATGCTCGGCTAGAGATCCCCCTGCTTATATGAAAGTCCCTGAGAGACAGTGAAATCTAGCCTCCACTCTGGCAGAACCGGAAGATTACCTTCACAGCCACTACACTCAACATCCTCCCGTGGTGGCAAAGAAATATACAAAGATAGTACAAAATCTCACGGCATTAGCATAAAATCTCGCGATTGGAACTCCCAGGTTCACCAAATTTCATACAACACCCGCAAAAGGGGGAAGTGAAAACCACTCCTTATGTGGGCCTCATAAATAGTGATGACCATTTGGAAGAGAATAGGCTCTATCATCCACGTTAGGCGCCGCGAATGCAATTAACCTCGGGATATCGTGTTGTGTGCACAAAGCGGTGACGTTAGCTACGGTGAGCACTAACTGGATATCTCTAACACTGGCAGGAGCCATGAAAATAAGGAAGTGAATATTAAAGAGAAATTCGGTTCGAGAGGATGAATAAGAATGAGAAAGAATAACGAAAAGGCACTGTTTATACAGGCCATTGTTCAAATTTTGAAACGATGCCTCGAAAATGCACACACATGATGACCTAGACACGTGCCAGCACCACAAGGCGTCGAGACACGTCAATCGCCCAGCATCAATAATGTTAACCTACCACTGTACGAGCAGCGGATACTTGGCAGGACTGGATAGGCCAAATGTCCAAACGGCACAACCTCCTAAGCCACTACACCCCACTTGTCGAGGGCAGTGAATTGGCGACAAGCAAATATGATGAACTCGAAACTGGACTAACAAGCCAACAATCCATTCCGGCGCCCAGCCTGTAAGACTGATCTGTGATCCAGTTAGGCATCCAACCGATTAGACTGGTTGGCAATCCCGTCTGGTGTCCAGCCGGCTTGACTGATCAGTGATCTTATCCGGCGTCCAGCCCATTTGATCGACCCATGGCCCAGTCTGATGTTAAGCCGAACTAACAGGCCCACAATCCAGTCCTACATCAGAGCAGACTGATAGGCACACAGAAGCCAGTCCAGCTTTAGAATGAATTGACAATAGCTCGGTGTTAGGTTAGACTAACAATCCCTCAATCCAGTTCAGTCTCAAGCCAGACTGACGGGCACACAATCCAATCCAGCATCAAAAAAAAGAGAAGAGCGACATCCAAAAAATCGAAGAGGCAAGCGATATGGGCAAAATGCTTGGTAGTTCCATTCGTTAATATCTTTTTACAAAGTACAAAGACTCCCACAACAAACGTAAAATATAACTCACAAGAATAGTAGTTCTTGAGGAGTCAGAGTAGCGGCCCATTTCGAAGACAAGCCACTGCCCAAGGGGGAAGCACAGCAACAGGAAAGCCTCGCCCCTTTAAGGAATAGCGGCAGGTTTGGCTCCGAAACGGACTCGAAAAGGGGTAACCAAAGGAGTTCCCTACATGAAAGAGGGTAACCAAAGCAAACCTCTCGTGCACCCTAGGATGACGCCTTCAAATATCGGAGACGGGCTCCCTCCGATCCCGATGACGGGCAACTCAAGCTTCATGCCGATTTTAAATTCCTACGCCACTTGACTAATGAAAGTAGGGTATGACGCAAGACACGGTGAGCTCATCAATTTATAGCCTGTGAAAGGATCGACAAGCCATTAAATATATAAGATTTTCCATGCCAACAAATCTACAAAAAATCACCGGATGCAGAAAATCACACTAGAATTGGCAGGGCAGCGAATCAGGATGCAACCTAGGGAAGGGACGAAAGAGGAAAACGAAAAGCAACATCCCATCAATGAACATATTGGGGGTTGAAAATTTAAACCCGCTAGCAGGGGCTAGTAATGATGACGACATAAATGTGCCGGCCTAGTGCAAAGGCCCAAGGGTGGACAAAGGATCTAGCGGGTATTCGACCCACATCATGTTCCCACAGGCCCAATGTACAAGCGACGTCATAGTTGGCCTAGTCAGCCCGCTTGGCTGAGTTGACCACGTCGGCCCGATCAAAACGGCCTGCGATCCTCTTCCTGCGTGCTGGAATTACTTGTCATAACCAACTGATACAGCATGGTAGGAATCCGAGAACATTCATCCACACAATTTTTACCACAATTGCAACGACAGTCAGGGTAGATCTTTTTCCAAAGGCAACTACCATAGTAAGAGCTTCGTGATCGCCACAAAAAATAAAGGAATCCCCTCGGTCGGCCATGGTTACCATATTCAACACCCGTAAATCTACATCGATAACTATTAACAAGCCTTAACACTTAAGTAGGGTTGAGTTGGCTGAAGCGCTATAAATACTCCCTCCCCCAAAGGCAAAGGTGATAGAGACTAAAAAGCTCACAAAAAGACAACTCTCTATCCAAAGAATCTCTAAAGAAGTCATTCACAACTCTCGCTCCCTCAATCTCAAAGCCGCTCTACGCTGAACGTATCTCTGAGCCAAACTCAAAATTCATACCTTTACATCATCACGTATAACTCTCATCATTACATATTTTTATTTCTTTAAGTAAGATTATTAATTAGAGTATCGAAAGATATATTAAATAGTAAGTCCCGTAAATTCTCTAACATCTTATTTTTAAATTATGGTGTATAAAATTCAAGCTATCAGAAACAGAGAACTGACTCCTTTTTTTGACCTGCCATCAAAGGACCAAGTGGCACCTTAATCTATTAGCAACTCGAATTTATGATACATCAATTTTATATATAATATTTTATTAAAAAAGTGTAAAATAAATAGAAATTTTAATCATATTTTTTTTCTATTTTTTTTAATTAATGAGCTAATATTATAATAGTTAACATCATATTTTTGGTATGATAGATGTGTATACGGCGTGATAGTAACTCCTATTGTTAAAGCCAAACACTAGCATATAAAAGGTTCGTTCGTTAAACAAGGTCGGGTTATGTCGCCGCGCTCTTTGCTCTGGTTTTGAAGATGTGCACATTCTGCCAATAGATGAACATGCCAAAGTCGAAGTCACTCACCTTTCAACTTGAAAGAAGAAGAAAAGAAGATATATGCACTTTTCATGCTTACCCCGAACACAGCCTGTCCAAAATAAGCCTCACTTGTTCATTGATTTCATCTCTGAATGTTCTGAACGAGAGAGAAAAGATGAAGAAGCTAAAATCCCTTTTGAATAACAGATGTGGATACAGTCTGTGTGATGGAATTGGATATATTTTTGGGAGCGCATCGCCTGTGTTAAGAGTGCTATTGGGCTGTAACCAGAGACAAGTATGCCTTGTCGTGTGTGGTTAAGGATTTGTGAGATAGTATTGAGTTCATAGCAGGTAGAATATGTGAGATTTTGCCAATTGGAGGTAATTTAGGTGTTGTAGTTGTGCAGAATTTTGTTGGGTATGGATTCTCTGTCTTATTTTGACTAATAGATTGCTTAAATTTGCTCTATGCAGCGAGTCTTCAATCTGCCTTTCAAGTGT
Source organism: Nepenthes gracilis (assembly GCA_033239525.1). Lineage (NCBI taxonomy): Eukaryota > Viridiplantae > Streptophyta > Magnoliopsida > Caryophyllales > Nepenthaceae > Nepenthes > Nepenthes gracilis. Next base: position 24,418,529 of record BSYO01000002.1, read on the forward strand.
TTGATTTATTTCCTCAATGAAATGGGTGTTCTTCAAGTAGATTGGGGATACTTGATAATGGTTGGTTTTGAATTTTCCTCTTTTGCTTACTGTGTCTTTGATTGTTATGAAGATTTTGATTCTTTTATTATCCTTGATTTCAAAATTTGTCAAATTGCCTGGAAATTTTGATCTCAATTGCTGGTTTCAGATGCTATAGACCTCTAGCTTCCCTGACTGTCGTTTTGGTCCAAGGCAGTGATGAATAGTATATCTATGCTGCATCTCTGAATTCCTCTATCTGTTTGCATTAGCTGAAGAGCTGATATATAAACTACTTTTTGGTTATTCAAAGAATTCAAGTAATTTGTGATGACTTCAGAAAGATGGTAAGCAAGCTGCTGACAGCTGCCATGGTATATGCCAGAGCTGGGATCTTGTAAGTGCTGATGTTGTGAAGACAAGAAAACATATTTAATGGAAAATGGGAAATTTTGACATCAGAAAACATATTTGAAGGAAAATGGGAAATTTTGACCTGTAAAATATGTTTTCCTTCATCACCACCCAAAAAAGAAAAGGTAAAACTCTGCAATCTTCACCTCTAGGATAGGAGGTTATGTGTCAAAATGTAGCACAAATTTGAGTAGATTGCAGTCAGCCCAAGTCTCATATAAGGTAGGAATGCAAAATAAATCAATTTTTATGGTAACTGTTGTAGGATCGTTGTCCCTTTAATATGCACTATAGTTTTCCTGAACCTTTCCTGTGATATTTGTCACCTTCTGATTTTTCATAGAAGCTTTTACTTTATAGCTCAAATGTGTAGAATCGATATTCCATACTTGCTCTTCCCAGGGCAGAATGATACTACCTTCTGAATCATTATAGAGAGGAAGGATACCTTTGGTACCAAGAGAAAAATATGTGAGAACCTCAACACCCAATAGAGATGCATTGCATTACTATATGCAATCGCTAATATCTAAGGGCAGGCCGATATTTAAAGCTCTTACTATATGTGGAGTCCAAAAAAAGGTCGAATCATTTTAAATTTATTATATACGGTCTTATTTTACATTATATAAGTTACTATTTTCACTACCTGTAATACTTGTGTGTAGGTAATTGCTGTATATACAATGTTAGAGATTCAAATCCTCTTCTTTGCATCATATCTATGTATGTATCCTAAAATGTAGCAACTTTCTCTTATTACCACACAGTTTCTTGTGTGATCCAAACCTTTAAGTAATACTAAGGTTGGCTCATTAAAATATAAAGGTTATAGGTTTAAATTATGGAAACAATTATCCTGCAATATAGGGATAAGATTGTGTACATCTGATCCTTCTTAAACCCCACGACGTGGGAACCTTGTGTGCTGTTCTACCCATTTTTGAGCCCCTGGTTTCCAGTGTGCACAACTTCCTGAAAATCTGTGACCCCACAATGATCATTTACTCATTCGGCCCACCTATGGCGATTCTTGCTCTGATGTTTATTGTAAGAACTGTTGGTGGTGACAGAAAAATAAGTCCATCTGATGGCTTGAGTTTCTCTTTTATCTGAGGCATTTGACTCCTAGCAAGTGCTATTATGGTCCCCTGAGTGGGGAAGCTCTCTTATCTATTTAATAGTTAGGGTTAAAAGTTAGGTGGATAAATAATGGAGATTAAATAGCCATATGGATCATTTAACACAATCCTTATCATTTGTCCACCTAACTAATCTTAACAGTTTGGTAGATATAAAAATCTCTCTACTGGGAGGACCATAACAATTGTCCCTCGTAGCTGCTTAATCGATGGGAATCCTGATGCTGGAGGATCTAGTTGATTTTGCCCAATCTTGGACCATATTATTCTCAGTTATTTTTCTAATTACTAACTGTTTTCAGTTATTATTCTTGTTAATTGTTTTGCAGTTGATTCCAATCATTGTTCTTGTTATTTTGCTAAGACCCTCGAGTGAAATGACAGAGTTCAAAATGCTAGACAAAGAGCAATATGATAAAATGTAGAGTGTAATCTGCTCGATAGAATGGTTCGAGAGACGGAGAGCTCAAACGACCATTGATTCTCTGGAAATTCATTTCTCTTGGGAGCACATTGGAGTTGGACAGAAGGGCAAATGAAAAGATGGATAAAAAGTTGTCTGCTGAAGGTGATCCAGTAGCTGAAACTCATCATTCTTCTCTTCCAAATCAAACTTCTCAGGAGAACCCCTCATAATGTGTTGTGCTGACATTCCCAAGAACCAAATCCTCATCTGTTAGAGCCAACAACTTAACTATAGGAAGTGCTGACTTTCCCAAGAAGGGGAATTCCGACTGGAGGGCAGGCCAGGTCAGAAGGACCGGGAGTTATCACAGAGGGGTAGTCATCCTTCTCCTGAAGCAAGACCTCTAGCTTAAGACGACCTTCTATTTGATTGCATTGGAATTTTCTGAGAGTTATCTCAGATTACTTGTTCTTGTCCCCGAGCTAATTTCATGTGGAAAAGTTCAGTATCTATCATTATCAATTATTGATTTTATAATCCGGGTCCTACCTTATGATTTAATATTATTTCCAAGAAAAAGTGACAGATTAATTTTTATAAAGAATTAGATTATGCTATGACAGCTATGCAATAGTTTGGAGATTTATTGCCTTTACCAAATTGCATGTGGCCCTATGCCATAATTCAGTAAGATTTGTGTGCCATAATATTTATTAGTGAGAGGGATGAAATTAAGTTTTTTAATTATTAATTCACTTGAAAATCTTTTGTCTCCCTCTGAATTTACCATATTCCCATGCATTAAGTTGGAGATTCATAAACTAACCATTGATACAATTAATCATGATTATAATCTTAGATTGGATTTAACATTTGAGAATTAATCAATTGTTGCAATGTATTATTTGGCACAATGTATGATCACAGTGTTACAAAAAAGGATAAGAATAAAATTAAATAACCAAATATCTAGAATATATAATTCTGTTTGTGAAAAAAATCAGATGATAATAATAATAAAGCATTTCAAAATGTACAAGTTCATATAATTTTGTACATTTTGTTATAAAGAAAGATTATGTGTATATTTTTTATTTTCTGATATTATATTCAATACATGATGAATGTATTTGAAAGAAATAGAATTTCTTATATATTATATTTATATTTATTTATAAGATTACTTATAAGAAAAGGAAAACAGCATTGTTCAAAAGTTAATATATATTTATTTATATAAGAAAATTAATATTTTATTTTAAAAAGCATCCTAATTTAAAATATTCCATTTGCAGGAAACTAACCATATTGTAATATTATTAACCAGAGTAAAATTTAACCATGGTTAGGCTTTTAACCTATAATGCAAAATTCAGGGCTGGTGGTGCTTGTAGTGCCTAACAAAATACATTACATATACTCCTTTTTTTGTTTATTAAAAAAAAATTATAGTTCATTCCAATTTCTCTAGGGTTTGAGGGATTTTCATGAAAATTCTTATCTGCATTTATTTTTACTTCGATTTAACAGTGAATTTGACAAAATTTCAGAATTGAGGAGCATTTATCATTGGCGCCGGCGCGATTAACATCCCTGGAAATCGGTAATTTCTCGTTCCTACTTTCAATTTCGTTCTTATTTGGATTTTTTTTTTTCATTTTTCTGTCTATGAATTCCGATTTAAACTGAGGCTCAACGATTTTAGTTGAATTTCCTTGAATAAGTTCAGGAATTACGAAATCTATACTTGTACTAATTAGCTTCAACTGAATCTCAATTTTTTGAGGATGTGTTATTCATATTCATTTTTGATTTTGTGCTTTAACGCCAATTTCAGTATAATTACTGACGACCGTGTCACTAGATCGACCCAACTTGAGATGATACATTTTTCTGCGTTATTGTTGTTGTTTGTACTTTTGAAGCATAACTGAATACTATTTCATTTTATGAGAGAATTAGGGTTTTCTTGTTCTGATATAAAAATGGTCATGGATGATTCACGTGATAAGTTATAGTATTCCTTTTCCTGTTGATCTATCGAATTATGATTATAATGATGAGAATAGGTTTATATGGATCTGGTGATCTAAGAATATTGATTAAGTTTGCTAACAGTTGGTAGTGTTGAAATTTTGAAATACCGTTTAATCGTTCAATGGTCATGCATTTATAGCTCGTGGATGCAAAGGCGCGAAATGCACTGCCATGGTGCGTATATGCACACCACCCATTAAATGCGCGGCTGTGGTGTTGAATGGATGGAGTAATTTAGTATTTCCCTATCTCTAAACTAGGAGCACTGCCTTTTGTCGTTTTGTGCATCGGTTGTTGGTTGGTCCTTGGCAACGTCTTATTATACTCATGTTTCCATACTAGGAATTTTGCTGTGTAATTATTTCTGTTTTCATATTAGGAATTTTCAGTGGCAGCATTCAAAGATTTTGTGCTGTGTAATTATTGATTGGATTAGTTGGATTTGTAGATACCCTTTATTGGAAAGAATTTGAATTGCAGAATTGAATTCAGTGAAAGAAATGGAAAGCAATAAAGATGAGGCAGCTAAGGCAAAAGAACATGCCGAGAAAAAGTTGGAAGAGTTTGACATTGTTGGAGCAAAAAAGTTAGCTTTGAAGGCTCAAAACTTGTTTCCAACTCTTGAAGGTCTTCCTCAGCTTATGGCAGCTCTTGATATCTATATTTCTGCTGAGAGGAAGATAAATGGGGAAGCGGATTGGTATGGAGTCATTGGTGTTGATCCCTCAGCCGATCATGACACAGTGAGGAAGCAATACCGGAAACTCGCTTTAATTCTCCACCCTGACAAAAACAAATCAGTTGGGGCTGAGGGGGCATTTAAGATTCTTTCTCAAGCGTGGAGTTTGTTGTCAGATAATGTAAAGAGAGTGGCATATGACCAGAAGAGGAATCTGCAAGGGATATATCAGAAAGCTACAACCGTAAATCCTGCAGTTCCAGCTAGTAGGAATGGCTTTCGTCCACCAGCAAATAACTGTAATTCAAGCACAAGGAGCCAGAAGAGTGTCAGACATCCCAACTCTTCTCCTCCACCACCTCGCCCACTTAGAACTGATGCGTTTTGGACTGCTTGCACCCGCTGCAGGATTCAGTATGAGTACCTTAAGGTTTACCTTAATCAAAGGCTTATTTGCCCAAATTGTCAGGAGCCCTTTTGGCTATAGAGATGCCACCTCCGCAGACCATGCGTCATCAGCCATGGTCTTCTTATATGCAGCGACATGCTTCAAACCACCCCATAGAACCAAACAACTTATCTAGAAAAGGTAAAAATCATGAATTCTCTCTCTATAATATATGGTTGTGCTGTAATGAACTACAGAGTTTATCAACATTACCTTGCAATAGCCATTATCATGTCCTGTTGCTTCAATTACCTTGTGATAACTGTTATGATGTAATTGTTATTCCTCTGTTAGGTAATGCCATTCCCAACCTGAATGATGGGAATTTCTACTACATTTTCCTTTTTTCAAGCTTACCACCTTTGTTCCTATTAATCTTATTTCCTTTGCAGACACTCCAAAATAAAGTTTTGCCATCTTGTGCTGGTTTCATTTTTCCAATTGTTTAGTAGAAGTATATTTTAGATAATGAATTGTATTTTCTCGTGGATGTAACCTATTATAGTTGTTGAAATCCTTGGGGAATTAGGGCATTCCTATCATATTATTCCCATGATCATATTACATTAAAACTGACCAAACGTAGCACAAATGGTAGACAATTTTAAAACTCGTGGCCTTGCAGATAATTAATTATTCATAGAAACATGACAGGTGGTGAGGGAAGTGCACCAATGGCGGCTTCCTCAGCTGCACAAGCTGTGCATGCTGGGCAGCATCAAGAGGATCAAATAAGTGCCACAATGGAGGGTGCAATCAAGGGCAGAACGCATGCTTTTAAAAGAGCTTACGCTACCGAAGGTAACAGTTCTAGTTCTACTCTGAAAGATGAGAGGCCAAAAAAGAGAACTTACTCAAATGAACAAATAATGCATGGCAATGTAACCGAAAGGGTTAATCAAATTGCAAGAGGAAGTGGGGTTAGTCCTGGAAGTCTCTCTCGATTTCAGAGGGGCAATGTTGAAGCAGGAAAAGTTACTGTTAATGGGATGAAATTGCCCAACAGTACTAGGGAATTGTCATTGTTGGAAACTCGAAATATGTTGATGGAAAAGGCGAGGACAGAAATCAAAAAGAAGTTGGCTGAATGCAACAGCAGGCCTGTCATGTCAAATGCTCCAAACAAAGTGAATATGGGGAAGGAGAAAGATACGACGAAGAAGTCCAATGCTGTTAAAAACATCCTGAAGGCTTCTGCAAATAGTGTGAAGAGTGATGGAAGCAAGCACAGTGTGCAGGTGAATACCAAGCAGCGAGACAAACTCAAGGCCTCTTCATCGGCCATTTCTGCTGATGATGATACCAATATTGCTGAATCAATGACTGTGCAAATGAGTGTCCCGGATCCAGATTTTCATGATTTTGACAAGGACCGTACTGAAAAATCATTCGGTGATAACCAGGTTTGGGCTGCTTATGATGATGATGATGGGATGCCCCGTTACTATGCAATGGTTCATAGCGTGATTTCTACAAAGCCATTCAAGATGCGAATTAGCTGGCTCAACTCCAAAAGCAATGCTGAATTCGGGCCAATCAACTGGGTTGGCTGCGGCTTCTCCAAAACTTGTGGGGATTTCTTTATAGGCAAGCATGCAATTAACAAGTCGATCAATTCTTTCTCGCATAAGGTTAAGTGGACAAAAGGTACAAGAGGCACCATTCAGATATACCCAAGGAAGGGAGATGTTTGGGCACTTTATAGAAACTGGTCCTCAAACTGGAACGAGTTTACTCCAGATGAAACGATTCACAAATATGACATGGTGGAAGTTGTGGAAGATTATACTGAGGAGAATGGTGCAACTGTTGTTCCATTGGTTAAGGTTGCTGGTTTTAAAACTCTTTTTCGACAGCAGTTGGATCCGCAGCCTGTCAAGATTATTCCGAAAGAAGAAATGTTCAGGTTTTCACATCAAGTTCCTTACTGTTTGATTACAGGTGTAGAATCTCCAAAAGCTCCCATGGGTTGCTGGGAACTTGATCCTGCAGCTACACCGCTGGAACTTCTTCAGGTAATTGCAGAAGCTATAGAGCAAACAGCCACAAGGAATGTTGAAAAATCCCCCAAAATCAAGATCTCCGGTGCTAAAATGACTGAATCAGAGGAGCTGAAAGGAAGTAACAGAGCAGCAGATGTGGACGAGTGCAAATGGTACCTAAAGGGTAGCTGTTATGGTCGGAGGAGGATGACGAAGCTTCGATGGTGCTGACCAATGACAAGTTTCATTTTTTCTTTTTTTTGAAATACAGAAAGTCCGTGGCACATTTTTTAAAAAAATAGAGAACATCATATCTTAGGAAAATTAAGACAAGCTGCATCGGTTTGCATTGTGGAAAGCAGCTTTTATTTCTTCTTTCCTTTTCCCTTCATAGAACATTCATCCTGAAACTGATCTGTCAACAATCATTTCCTTAGCTGTACAGTTTCAGCTTTGCTGCAGCATGCGGACAGAGGGAGATGAATTTAAATGCAAGACTGCAAAGATTCATAGATAATCTGCCTTTAATATTTACTTTATTGTGGATAGTTTTTGTTCCATCCAACATGTTGGTGGCCGCCCTTGTGAGTCTCATGACCATTTGTCTATTGCATATATATACAGTTGCTTTTCTTCCCATTTTTGCTGATACCAGAGCCAACATTCAAGGCTGCGTGGGGCTCTAGAGCCAGAAAGCAGAAGCTGGCATGCAAGGGGCGCCGGAGGTGGAGCTTGAGCAACAGGCTACTAGAAGGCAACTGATTTGAGCTGTTAGGAGGTCGGGAGGGAGGGATGAAATTCAGATCCATCGATTTGCTTTGGGATTTTTCTCATTAGATCAAGTGTTTAGTATTTCTATCAATTCAGTGTTTTTATTTTCACTCTTATTTGGTGTTATTTCTCAAATGTATACTCATGTAGTGGTGCCATGAATACTCCTTGAGTGCTGAATTGTATGCTCTGATTGTATAACCAAATACTAACTATCGTGGAGCTCTATTTAAACTCAAAAGTCTCTTGGCTTTCACCCATTTTGCATGCATGTTAATCTGCTTTATATTGTATTTTATATGGTATTATCGTTCTACTGTTACTTGCTTAATAGACTCTAACAAATGCAAATGGGTTATTTTATGGGTAATTTTTCTCATCATATTGTGTAAGTCTGCCTCTTGGGAGTGTTTGATCCTCCCTGAGCCACGTTATAATATTGGAAAAGTTGGTTTAATAGCTCTACTTAATTGGAAACCAACAACACAATACCACGTAACAACCCTACCAATAAAAAAAGTAAACTTAGCCTAATTTCTTTTCCAATGTAATTAATATCAAAATAATCTACTCAAACTATTTGGCAAGTATATTGTTATAATGAGAGATTGTTTGGGCTCGATTGAGAAAAGTCACGTTTGTTAGCCATCCTAGTCTATTTATTGTTGTTTGTCATTAATTGTGATAGGAAAATATGACCCCCTCCATCTCAAAAAAATAAAAAATAAAAAATAAAATAAATTGTGTTTAGCCAATAAGTTGACATCTATAAGACCGTAATATTATTAGAAGATTTAAAATATATAATCAACTAACAAAATAATACAGTTACCAAAATATGACCACAATGTTGATCATGAATCATTTGTACACACATAAATTAAGATTGGATAACTATAATGCCTGAAAAACAGGTTTAGGGATCTTACTTTTTTTTATTTTAAAGGTCGGATTAAAAAAATTTAAGGATTGAAATTTAAATAATAAATAGTATTTTATGAATTTTTATTTTTATCAAAGAATTTTAAATATTGGATTTGTTATTTAATAGATACTTATATTATAAAAAATTAAAAATGTAATTGTCATTGTTGCATCCCATCCCAGTTATTGTACGGATTAGGGAGCCTTCCAATCTTCCGTTGCAGGTCGATCTGGATCGAGTCCGATCTCCATCGTTGATAACCTGAAACTCGCACAACACACAACACAAATCACAAATAAGAGGTCAGAGGACAATGAGGGGCTATCTTTCATTGATACTTCGATACTCAAGTCAAAAAACTTCCACAATAAAAAGATAAATACATGTTTAAAGGTAAACATGGTGGGAGTGCAAAGATGCAGTGATTAGGGGAGTATGAGAGGGATGTATTTGGAGGCTCGAGCTCTATGAATGTGCTGACTAAGGGGCAGAGGGGCTTAGAGGTGCGCTGTGGAGCGCCCATGGAGCGTAAGAGGTGTGCTCGGCTGATGGGCGGCTTAGAGGTGCGCCCGCGGAAGACGGTTTAAAGGTGCGCCTGGTAGATGGGCAATTTAAAGGTGTACCCGGCAGAAAAGCGACTTAGAGAAGGAGGACTAAGTTGCAATTGTGAGTCAACGTTCTAGTTACCTGAGTAGATGGTTGACTCTTGAATAGCAAGCTCTTGACTCCAGGACGGAAGACTCATGGCTCTAGAACAGAAGGCTCGTTGCTCCAGGCCGGAAGGCCCTTAGCACTAAAGCAGAGGACTCCCGGGACGGAAGGCTCTTGTCTCAGGGATGGGGGACTCTTAGGATGGAGGGCTCTTGATTCCGGGATGGAGGGTTGAAGGCTTCCAGAAGGAAGGAGGGCTGAGAGCCCCCTAGCGACGGAGGGCTAAGGGCCCCCGAACTGGAGGAGGGCTGAGACCTCCGCTGCGGGAGAAGGGCTTAGAGCCTGGCCTCTGGACAGGAGGAGGGCTGAGAGTCTCCTGACGGCGGATGGCTGATGGCCTCTAGATAAGAGACAGGAGGAGGGCTGATGGCCTCATGGCTAGAAGAGGGCTAATGGCCTCCAGGCTGCCATTCCGCTCTCATTGGAGATTGGCTAGAAATGGTTACACCATTCTTCGAGGCCGCCATCCTGCTCTCGTTGGAGATTGGCTAGCAATGGCCACGCCTTTCTCCGAGCCATCTGGGACTCATGGAGCTTTTTGAGCTTTTCGAGCTTCTAGAGCCTGCCCTTCAAAGTTTGAAAGTACTTACTTTTATAGTGGGATTTACAGATATTCTATTCCTCCAAAAGTAGTATGGGACTTTTACTTTGAAAGAATTATGTTGGATTATAGGCCTGCTGCGGGGTCTGGCTCTTTGGGCTGATGGTTGCTGGACCTATCACTAGCCCCCATGTCGATGGATTGAATTTTTGGCCTCCGGCATGTTCATGATGAGTCAAGACTAGTCATATTGTCCCCTCAAATCTGACTTGGATTCATTGACCGGAAAGCTTGACTCTGGAGAGAGGATGGAACCGGATTGATGGTTGACCAACTTAGTTGACTGCATCACTTGATCCGAAGAGCGGAACAGAGCTAGAAATAGAGTTGTCCGGTTTTATTAACCGGTGAATTGCTTGAATCTGAAGAGCAGTGCGAAGACAAAAAATTTTTATTGACCGGATCCGTTGACCGACGAAGTGCTCGAATTCGAAGAGTAGTGTAGAGCTGAAAATTTTTGTTGACCAGATCCGTTAACTGGCGAGGTGCTTGAATCCAGAGAGCAATTCAGAGCTAAAAATCTTTATTGACCGAATCCATTGATCGGCAAAGTGCTCGAATTCGGAGAGCAGTTCAGAGCCGAAAATCTTTGTTGACCGAATGTGTTGACCAGCGAAGTGCTCGAATCCGTAGAGCAGTGCAGAGACAAAAATGCTAGTTGACTGGATCCATTAATCGGTGAAGTGCTCAAATCAGGAGAGAAGTGTTGAGCCGGATATCTTTGTTGATCGGGTCAGATCCTGAGCCGTCTGAGTCTCAGGCAAAATCCAGGAGCTCACAGAAGGAAGATCTCAGGCTCAAAATCAAATCTCCGTGCTTCGAGAGGTCGGCATGTGACTTGCCTTAAGATAGCTGATCATTCAAGCCGTAGCAAGAGATGCGCCTTGCATTCCCTAGAAGGGTCTTTCTCGTCGCGCATTGCTGTTGGCTAGTTGGCCGACGGGACTGGGGGTGAGAGACCCCAGCAAACTTAGTTGCTGGAGTTGGGGACCCCTTGGCTCTTGGGTCGAGTGAATGGGTCAACACCATGACCACGACAAAGGTTGGGATCCTGATTTCATTGACTCTTTCTTCAGGGATGCTTCTTTGCTTCTTAGTGGAGCATCAGGGCTACTGGCTATGATTTGCGCTGAATTTCAGTCGTTCCTGTGAAGGGAAGTCGTGGCCCTGAGGAGACACGGTTGTCATCTAAACCGTCTGGCCTTGACAAACGCGTCTGGTTGGTTGCGCTCGCCCCTGCCAATAGGAGGTTGCGGCACTGAGAAGATGAGATTGCCGGCTAAGCTTTGAAACTATCGTTGCCGAGCTTTTGCTAGCCTAGGCCATCACCCGCATGTACCGTCAATGCTCGGTCCTACTTGAGGACGTCGTAGCTTTCACACGTCTGATCCTAGTCTGCCGACCGTCGTTGACTGATGGTGCTCTCTCCTTCAGGAGGAGGTAGCTGCACGCATGCTAAAAAGCCCCTTAAAGTTTTGAGTTTGACCACACATAAGCCGCTCGGTGACAGGATCAATGGGCCACTTGGATGACTAAGGTTTAATTCGACCAATCATGAGTCGCCTGGATGAACAGGTTTAATTCGACCGTTCATGGGCCACCTTGATAACCAGGGTATAATTCGACCGCTTGTGAACTGCCTGGATAATTAAGGTTTAATTCGATTGCTCATGAGTCACCTGGATGACTAGGGTTCAATTGCGAACGGGTGAAAACCCGCCCGACTTAGGGGCAATCTAGGTCGCATGATTTTTATGCAGTGCTATGTAATCACTTATATGAACAGATAATATTACTCTCCTATTAATGGAAACATGATTCAAGCAAGCGGTATGGTGTATGCAAGACTTACCTAGATTCGATGTGGAATCGTCGTCGACACGTGAGTGGTACTTTTTGTTATTGGCTCACCGTATCGTGTGTACGGCTAGCGTGCACCACTTCGGAGGGTCGTCGAGGTGCTTTGGCAGGCGCCTTGGCCTATGGCTCCTATGCTCTGTGGGATTTGGTCCTTTGCCATCAATTGGTTGGATAGCATGCTGCTACCGTGCTAGGTAGCCTGTTGGCCAGTGGTTCGAGTTCCTTTGTTGGCTGATACTGCCTCAGGTAACTCGAACCAATGCAGCGCACGGTTGGATGATGTTTTCTGCGATGCAATGAGTGGTGGGTCGAACACGTTGAGCCCCCATTGCAAGTTTTGCCATAGCTTTTATAGGATCTGCTGCCATGCAACGGGTTGCAATGGGATCGACCTACCGACTAGAGCGATGCTGCGTGGTGAAGATCAAGCCGGAGAAGATCTGGCGGTAAGAGCTCCGGCTGGCCAGGGAGATCTGGAGGCTAGAGCTCCGGCAGGCCAGAAAGATTTGGCAGTGATGAGCTATGACAAGCTAGAGAAGATCTGGAAATGAGTTCCAGTAGGCCAAAGAGATTTGGCGGCAATGAGCTCCGGCAGACCAGGGAAGATCTGGCAACGAAGGTAACTGGTTGGAGAGCCGGAACGTTTCTCAATCTAATTGGAATGCCGGAATGTTCCTTGGTTTGATTGGAGATTGGAGAGCTTCTCAGTCCGAAAACTGCTACAGGTTGACCAAATGAGAGATGGAGTGCTGGAAAGCTTGTGTGTTCTGTAGGGCTCAGAGACGCTCTATTTAGTTGATGCGCAAAGGATGAAAACAAAGCTTAAGTTTTGAGGGAAGCTTTGCTGCCCGGCCTGGCCCCTTTAGGCTGGCTTCCTGGAACCGGATTGATCATTTCTCCGGGAGTGGGCTCTATTGCTCGGATACTCCTGAATACCAAGGTCGTCGGGCTAATGAGATAGATACTAGAGGCCGCCTGGGTCCTGCGGTCATCGGGTCGATTGATCCTCTTAGGATGCCTACTTTCTCGGATTGCTTGAAAGTTGATCGGCAAAGCCCGCAGTGTTACATCTTTGCGGAGTGTGAGACAGTCGGGGAAGAAGGTGCTCTCTTGGCCAGGCACTTGTACATTTGGCATCAATCACCTATTGGCATGGCTACCCGATAAGGGGTCATCGACATGGGAGGTGATATCTTCAGCCAATGTACTAGCTGGAGCACGAGTATTGACCGTATTTTTGTGTAACAGATTGAGTGTTGAGGGGAGATGCTAGACTTTTTATCACGTTTTTCACAGAGGATGCCAATGTTGCATCCCGGATCCTAGGTTATTGCACAGATTAGGGAGCTTTCCAATCTTTCGCTGCGGGTCGATTGGGATCAGGTCTGGTCTCCGTCGTTGATAACCTAAAACTTGTATAACACAAACTACAAATAAGATGTCAGAGGACAACGGAGGACTATCCCCCGTTAATACTCCAACGCTCAAGTCAGAAATCTTACGCGATAAACGGAGGAGTACACGTTTAAAGGTAAATGTGACAGGAGTGCAAAGATGCAGCGATAAGGGGAGTGTGAGAGAGATGTATTTGGAGGCTCGAGCTTCATGAATGCGCCCAACTGAGGGACGGTTTAGAGGTGCGCTCGCGAAGGGCGGTTTAGAGGTGCGCCTGACGGAGGAGCGACTTAGAGGTGCATTCGGCAAAGAGGGGGCTTGGAGGTGCGTTCAGCAAAGAGACAACTTAGAGGAAGAGGACTATGTTGCACTGGTGAATCAACATTCTAGTTACCTGAGCGGAGGGTTCGCTCTTGAACTGCAAGCTCCTGACTCCGAGACGGAAGAATTATGGCTCCAGGATGGAAGGCTCGTTGCTCCAGGCTGGAAGGCTCTTGGCTTCGAGACGGAGGACTCCCAGGACGGAAGGCTCCTATCTCAGGGACGAAGGACTCTTGGGATGGAGGGCTCCTGGCTCTGGGACGAAGGGCTAAAGGCCTCCGGAAAGAATGAGGGCTAAGAGCCCCTTGGCGGCGGAGGGCTGATGGCCTCCAGACGGGATGAGGGATGAGAGCCTCCTGGTTGCGAAATGCTGATGGCTTCCGGACAGGAGGAAGGCTGAGAGCCTTCTGACGGCGGATGCCTGATGGCCTCTGGATGGGAGACGAGAGGAGGGCTAATAGCCTCATGGCTAGAAGAGGGCTAGTTGCCTCCGGGCCGTCATCCCGCTCTCGTTCGAGATTAGCTAGCAATGGCTACGCCCTTTTCCAAGGCCGCCATCCCACTCTCATTGGAGATTGTCTAGCAACGGCTACACCCTTCTCCGAGGCCGCCATCCTACTCTCGTTGGAGATTGGCTAGCAACGGCTACGCCATTCTCTGAGGCCACCATCCCGCTCTCATTAGAGATTGGCAAGCAACGGCTACACCTTTCTCCGAGCCATCTGGGCCTCATGGAGCTTTTTCGAGTTTCTATAACCTGTCCGTCAAAGTTTGAGGATGCTTAGTTTTATAGTGGGATTTGCAAATGTTCTGTTCCTCCGAAAGTAATGTGGGGCTTTATATTAAAAGAATTATATTGGATTGTGGGCCTGCTGCAAGGCGTGACCCTTTGGATCCATAGTTGCTGGATCCATTAGTTTTTAATATCTTTTTATTTTTAAGTATTAATCATTTGATTTTAATTCAATAGCCTCGATCAGAGAAGTTAGGTTCTTTTTCTTCGTAGTAGGAAACTTTTTTACAATGTTCATATTGGAATAATGTGGCCCAAGATATATTGGATAAAAAATGGTGTATAAAGATTAAGTTGTCTAGCACTTTCGTCGCTCCAATTGTAAGAATAATATATAAAAATTACTTATGTATCATTGTTTAATATGATTTGATCGGCAAATTTTGTCAAAATTAAACAGTTTATATAACACTTAATTACTAAAATATATATTATGATATCATAATTAATTATATTAAGTAAATTTTTAAAAATAATTATGTATTTTAATAAAAATTTAAATATTTGAGAAAAATTATTCGCACTTGATATGCACAAAAGTAGTGCTTATGTGTGGGCTAACAAAATAGATGACGCTCATACCCAAAAAATGCACGCTCATGCGTAGACTAACAAAAGAAATGGAACTCATGAGTAGGCTAACAAAAATAAATTTAGATTGAATTACTATAATACCTGAAAAATAGATTTATCGATCTTACTTTTTTATTTTAATTGTTAGATTAAAAAAATGTAACAATTAAAATTTAAATAATAAATAGTACCTTATAAGTTTTTACTTTTATAAAGGAATTTTTGACATTGCATTTATTATTTAATACATACTTATATTGTAAAAAACTAAAAATATAATTATCTTCAATATATATATTTTTTTATTTTTAACTCTTGACCATCTAATTTTGATTTAATAGTCTCATTCCAAGAAGTTCAGTTCTACTTCTCCTAATAAAACTTTCATAGATTGTTTATATAAGAATAATGTGGCACGAGGTATATTGGATAAAAACAATAGATAAAAACTACTTCTGTATCATTTTTCTAATGTGATTTGTTCGACAAATTCTGCCAAAATTAGACAACTTATGCAATATTTGATTATCAAAATATGCATTATAATGTCAGAATTAATTAAATTAAGTAAATTTTTTAGAATAATTATATGTATGAATGAAAATGTAAATATTTTAGGAAAGTTAACAGGCATTTGTGCAAGGCCTAGGTCTGAATATTATTATAATTTTGATTAATTAAACTAATATAATTAATATTGATATTAAAGGATAATAAAAATTAGGTTAAAAATTAAATTTGGATTGAATTTCATCAAATGGAAGGATACCCGATTGGCACTCGAGGTGCACCCATGTGTGGGAAGTAGATTGTCGATGACCGATGCATGCGTGAAAGGGTGCCTAAGCGCGGAAAGCCATAGGCCCAATGCGCGATGCACGCTTGAATAATGCTCAAGTGCAACTCAGTAGTAAAACTCGACTGATTTCTATAATTTTTATTATAAATTTAGAGAAATGAGAGAGAAGGAGATGAGAAGAAGAAAGGGAAGGAGAGAAAGGAAGCCTTAGAAGCTTAAATTAAGTATATTTAAGTTAAAAATTGGTGAGAATCAAGTTAAGCAAGTGTATTCCAAATCTCTTTTTCTATTATTGCTATTTTTTCTCAATTTTTTGAATATTTTTTTTATTTTAAATACTTATACATGATATGAACTTGAAGTTATGATATTTATATTTAGTATACATATAAATTTTATTGATTTCTTTGTAAAATATGCATAAATTTTATGTCCAAGTTTATATATGCTTTTTGTATAAACTAAACTCTATACTATACGGTCTGCAATTATAGATTTAATGACTCTTGTATATCTCAAGTTCGTACATGAGATTCTATTTGTTTTAAATTGTTAAGTATAAATCTTATATGTACTAGAAATTTATATAAATTGCTTTGCATGTTCAGGAAATTAGTCTGCATTTTTACATGTACTAATTTTCTGCAATATGCTGAATTTCTATTGCACTACTATGTTAATTTAACATTCTATGTTTTAAAAGTCTATATAGCTAAATTTCTACAGAAAACATAAGTCTTATATGTGCTAAAGTTTCACATAAAGGCTCTGCATATTGTTGATAAAATGAACGATTGTAAACTTCATACTGCTAATTTCTACACTGTTTTACTAAACTTTTCTATATTAATTTGCTAAAAATGGTTTTGCATGATTAAGAAAATTATAATTTAGGTTTTTATACTAAAAATTTATAGAATTTGAACAAAAAACTTTATAATTAAACTAGGAATTATAAGCATTTTTCTTCAAATTGAGAAAATTAAGAAGTTTGAAGAAAAGAGTACCGTTTTATAAAAATATGCATTAGACCATGTTTATATTTCAATAAGTAATATATTATGGCATGTCTTAATATATTATAGTAGTAAATTAAAATTCAAACCTATCATCCATTGTGAGAAACGGTATTTGACCGTATCTACAGGGTCATATGTATTAAGGCTCATCTATAGGTCTTAAATAGTAGAATATGATCTTTGATTATATGAAAATAAATATAACTTGAGTTTTAATTATCCACTCCTTTAATTGGTAAGACCTACTAGCCCTTAGTCCCTAAAAAAATTATATTTTAGCATATTTTAATGAATAAGAAATGAACAAAGAATATGATAAGAATTCTGAAAAGAAGTTATCTGAATTCTCTACATTGTATTATGAAAATTTCATATCATTGTATCAAATTATGATTCATTGCCCTTCCGATAGCTTCCAATATATTTTAAATATAAATTATAAATGATCATTTGTTAAATTATATACTTTACTGAATTTTTGGTTCACTCTTTATTTCTATTTTATTGACTCCTTCAGATGAGTGGTTCGAGTACATGCAAGACAAGAAGGATTGAAGATAAATTGTTATGAAGAGTTTAGACTAGATTTTACGAATTCTAATGTTGTATTTTGATTCCAAACAATAGTTTAATGTTGCATTGCAATTTCGGATGGTTGTTAGTATAATTATGCTACATTTCGGACATTTTTTAAAATGTCTGTTGTATTCAAATTACCAATTTGTTACTTATGAGATAAACAGTGGTTTAATGGGTATCTTATAGATTTTGTATATGAAATTTACGCTTCTATGAGTCATAGATATCGGCTATTTGGCAGTGGACAGTAACAGATTTTATTTCAACAAGACTATATTACTTGATTTTTATTATTGGATAGGTATAACTTCTTACGTAAGGTTCAATGTGTCAACATGTGTCGGTGTCAAAGCCATATAATTACGTGGCATATTTTGTATCTTGTGTATGGTTTATATTATTATATTTTGGTCAGTTGATATATTAACGTAAAGCTCACGTTCAAGGGTAATTAGGTTGTTAATCATAATATTAATTGAATAGTAATTATTAATGATAGGACTGGGATTTAGGACTTACATTTTGTGCCAGGAAAATGTGACATTGCTCCATGGACTAATAGAATTGGCAATACTCATGCACAGAAGAGGTAGGCTTCTGCGTATGCTAACAAAATAAATAGCACTTTTGTATGAAAAAGTGGCGCTTATGTATTATGTATTTTGATTTTACAATGGATGGGTAGGTGCACAATCGGTACCCATAATATAAGCAAATTTATCTTGTTTTGGGCCATTTTTGCCAAGAAGAAAGAAAGAGAAAGAGAAGGAAAAGACAGAGGAGGAGAGAAAAAGAGAAAGAAAGAAGAGATAAAAGAGGAAAGAGAATGTGAAAGAAAATGATTTTAAAGCAATTTCGAGTTAGATTTAGGAGACATTCAACATAAGATAAATGTATTTAAATTCACTCTACATTTGTTGTTCAAATCTTTTGAATATTTCTTTAACATTTACATGCATGTTGCCCTTGATGTTTATATTTCATTTTGATGCGTATCTGGATCCGACTTCGAACAGATTCGGATTCTTCTGGATGGCTTCAACCGGCTCCGTTCATGAGTACGAATCCTGCACACCACTAAAGCGAACAAAGGTCGGTGCGGCGGGAGGTAATCCCACGAAAACACTCCGGCAGCTCAAGTCGATAAATGCGACCTTCAATGGAAGAGGCTGAAAGTAGAGAGAGCAATGGGAGAGGGGAAGAGAGTGCTTTGTTCCCGGATGTTAGAGGCGCGGGGCCTTTCTCGTATGCCATTTGGTGGGAGAAGAGCGGTTGGAGTGACTCGTTCGTTGCCTTGGAGTTTGTCGTGTCTAAGAGTTTCTTTGCGGAGAGAGAGAACTTGTTTCTCGAGAGCACTAGGGGTTTTTAGTTAATGGGCGTCAATCTAAAGCATGAATGTGAGCATCAATGTAAGCATGCCACGGAAGGTGAATCCGGGCCTCTTTTATGCAAAATGGCGATCCTCCTTCTTTGGAAGGAGCGATCGTTCCTATGATCTGCTGCTAGCCTTCCTTTTGGAGGCTAATGCTTGTTGCCCAATTGTGGAGGATTGTTTCCTTCTGAGGCGGCCAACCACTTTCCAAGTTGGTTTCTTTCATTCTCAACATGTTACCGTTGGGGTTCCTTGGCTGGCAAGGAGTTGGGAAGATCTGGCGCCTTCCTTATTTGAAGGGCGTCAATCTTGCTGATATTCCTTTTAAGATCGTGAAATATCCTTGGAGGATCGTGGTTGGCCTTTTTATGAATGGTGGGCCTAAACGGGTCAGGCCAATTACTGTTGAAAGGCTTCTCGGGGCCCAACGTGCAAAGCGCGGACGGTCAATGCTTGGGTTGACCGTCTGCGTGCGTGTTGGCCGCCCTTATGAAAGGTGTCCGTCGTTAGCCTCCAGATGGGCTTTGGGCCTGAGTGAGCTAGGCCCATTATTGTAGAAGAGCCCTTTTGGACCCAATGTATGGGGCGCGAGGCAGTCAGCGTCCCGAGTTGACCGTCACGGTGTTGGCCGCCCCTCGGAGAACAGAGGGAGAGCGGTGGCGATCAAGTTGATGGGGCATGGGCCAGAATGGAATAGGCCCATCACTGTTGCAAAGCCTCTAAATGCCCAACAAAACTGGTCAACGTTGAGTTGACCATCTGTGAGTAAGTTGGCCGCCAGGACGGTCAACGCCAACGTTGACCATCTTTGTGCTTTCCAGTTTCTGGGCCCCTCTTCTTACTGGGCCGTCAAAAATATTGACTGGCCTTTCTGGGCTTCTGTTGACCTTTCTTTGGGCGAGCCCATTATTGGTGTACCCATCACTAGCCCCCCATGCTGGTAGTCAGATTTCTGGCCTCCAATATGTTCATGATGGGACGTTTTTTCTTACTTTGAGAATCCTGTGGAAATTTATAAAAGCGTGAAGGAGGGCTTGACCGGACTTGTTGACCGTCTTTGGCCAATTCTGGAGTACCAGAATTGTTGACCGTCTTTGGTCAATTCCGGAGTACCAGAATTGTTGACCGTCTTGGTCAATTTCGGAGTACCAGAATTGTTGACCGCCCTGGTCAATTTCGGAGTACCAGAATTATTGACCGTCCTGGTCAATTCCGGAGTACCAGAATTGTTGACCGTCTTTGGCCAATTCGGGAATGATTTACGCCAGCTTTTGGCGGTGCAAAGTAAAAGCGACACGTGTCTTCCTTTGGGTTGGGAGGAGATCCGGGTCGTAATGCGCCCGAGATCAGTCCTTTTGCGGTCAAGTGGAGGCGACACGTGGCAATCTTGACGGTGTCATTAATGAGGGGTTTCGTGCTAGAGACTCGTCCTTTTGCTGGGTCAAATGAGGAGGTGACGCATGGCAGGACTGACAACGTCCTTTGCATGCTTGGCACTTAAGTTTTCCTTCTGTTTTTTGAAATCAGTTACGCCTCCAAACCTTCGTCTTCCTTGTCCTTGCTTCTCAACCAAAAAACCCTAAAGCTCTTCTGATCATGGCTTCCGTGGCGGATTTTCCATCCGATTTGAGAGAGAATGACATTAAGGCTTTGTGCGTCGAGTTTAATATCCCTAAAGAGATGGCCTAGAAGGTCCCAGACAAGGACGACAAAACCTTTTCTCCACCGGAGGGCTACATTACTGTTTACGATGCTCATCTGAGGAGTGGCTTCCGCCTGCCATTGCCGGAGGAACTCGAAGCGATCATGAAGGCTTTGCGAGTTTCCTTCGCCCAACTCCATGCCAATGCAGTGAGGCATCTCTGTACTTTGTGTATTTTTGCTCGAAAGTTTGGCAAAAAGTTTAGGATGACGGGCGTTAGGGTTGTATTTAAAGTAATTCAGGGGGGAGAGTGGATATCGCTCACCCCTCACGCCGGAATAAAAATTAGCTCGGCCATCCACAATTCGTTGAAGAATTGAAAAAATCGGTTCTTCTTCGTGAAGGTGTCGGAGAAGTGGCCTCTTGCTAAGAGCTAGGGCACGATTCCGGAGGTCTATTTTGGGACGCCGTCTCTAACGGATTCGTCTGCTTATGAGTGGCTGCTTGATGGGATAAAGAAGAATCCTAACGACTTTAAGCGGGACCTTTTGGTTTCCCGAATAGAGTCCAAGAAAGTTAACTCGGGGCCGCCGTCTCCAGTTCAGAAGCCGCAGCCCCCGATTAGAATGATGAGGCCTAAGGATTCTAAGGGTGTGATCATCCGCCCAAGGTCCTCGGAGGAGGCCGCTGAGAGGGCTACTGCGCCGCCCTCATCGTCCCCATCGCAAATTGACCTCGTGGCTATAGGGATGCGGTGGACACAGCGGCCTGCAGGTGGAGAAGTCCATCGAGGCGGCGGTGGAGGCCGGAGAGGTTATCTGGCCCTGACTGCTTGGCGAAGGTGGTTCCAGCCCGGGTGGTGGGACCTTTTGAGCCGGCTCATGAGGCGGTTGCTTACCCCGCGGAGCCAACGGTGGGGCTCGACCCTTCAGCAGCTACTCCAGAGGCCGCCAGAGAGGAGCCCGTGGCAGCTACTCCAGAGGCTGCAAGAGAGGAGCCCGCCGCTGCTATTGATGATGATGAGCTTTTGGATCGTATTTTGGATGAGGCAGCGACGTGTTCGACTCGAGAGGGTGCTCCTGGATCGCCATCTCCTATTCCACCGCCAACTGGACCAGGCCTGGAGACCAGGCCTATGAGACCCTATAGGAAGACTTATGAGGTATGACTTCCTCAACGGCTCCCTTGTATTTCTTTTATGTTTATAAGCTCACACTTTACTTTGGTCTGTCGGCCAATAAGATTGGCCTCGGCTATCTCAGAAATGGGAGCGAAACGCATCATTGCGAGGCCGGGAGAAGTGAGATAGCACAGCTAGATGCCAGGCGGGCGCCTCGGGAGGAGACTCAAGTGAGCGGACCCGGCCTTTTGAGGCCGTCATGGCGGGCATGGAGCCGGCAGGAGGCCGAAGACGGAGGCCCGAGGCTGAAGGCGGAGGTTGCTCGCCTAAAGGAAGAGGATGACCAGATGAAAGCGAGCAACAAACGCCTCATGAGATCGAGCCGCCGCCGCCGAGGAAGCGGCGGCGCTCGGATGAGCCTTCATGAGGTCGGGCGCCTTGCATGCCCGGCTGTTGGATGGGCTTAACATTGGGCGTCACGTTGCGCGGTTGGTTGTTCCTGACGTCCCAGTGGAGTTTATTAATCAAAAAAACCGCGGCGCAATAAAGAGGAAGACACGGAGGAGAGCCCAGAGACATCCGGGTGGTATGACCTTGTAGCCTTTTGTACTTTCCCCTTTTTTTTAAACCTCATGTAAATTGTAATACACTTTGTGAGCAATAAAATAGAGGTCCTTTCCAGTTCGGTGTCCATTGTTTTCTTATTGCTTTGTGTATGTTTATATTGTTACATTAGGCAGCCAACCTGGTTGGCCGGCGGCCGTAGCTTGGTTGCCTAAGGAGCTGAGCCTCCAGGCTTGGCAGGTGGTCGCGTTAACCAACCCTGCGGTGCTGTCCAAGTGGAGACTCAGGCAGTCAGCGTTAGAGAAGGAACGCTTCTCATTATTGCTTGATCATACTATCATTTCGTCGAGAAGGTTAGTGCGTGAGATAGCGCTTGACTGGTTGGTTGTTTGCCTAAGAGTAAGATCCTTAAGGCAGAGGCGGCGGTTGTAAGAACTATCTGGTGGCGCCCGTGCAGTGACAACTTGGGCTGCCAGTGTTGGAGAAGAAGTGTTTCTCCCTTGACCGTCGTTGTGGGGCGTTGCTGCTCCCGAAAGGAGGTCGTCGCGTGTGCCATTCTTGCCCCCAAAGGTTTGAGACCGCTATAGGCCCTTGGATGACCAAGGTTGAAGTCACGGCCGCTATTGGGCCGCTCGGATGGCCAGGGTTCAGACCGCTCATGGGCCACTTAGATGACCAAGGTTTTAGACCGCTTGTGGCGACTGGATGACCGGGGTTTGGGCCGCTTATGGGCCACCTAGATGACTAGGGTTTAAGACCGCTTATGGGCCACTTGGATGACCGGGGGTTTGACCACTTTTTGGGCCACCTAGATGACTAGGGTTTAACGAGAGGGTGAAGACCTCGACTTAGGAGCAGTCTAGGTCGGGTGAATACCTGCAAAGAAAGCATGGTTTATACATGCAAGACCTAGGATCTATATGCTAAGTAAACATTTTATTTTACTCAATTACTGATCATGCGAATGAATGCATATAGACGGGTTAGTGCGTACCTAGGCCTCTTATTGGAAGTGCGCCCGGGTGGGTTGCGTTCACGTTCGTGGGACAAACTTTCCGTCTGATTCAGGAGTTTTATGCTTGCCGTTGCGCGGAGCCAGGCGGAGAATGAAAAAGGTCCCTCCCGGTGGGAGAGAGCTTGTTTGGCCAGCCAGCTTGCACACTGTGGCCTCGATGCCTCGTAGGACCAGTCCCTAACGTCAATTGCCTAGCTTTCACCTTTTATTGTAGTACCGGGCAACTCGGTGTTGGTATCTTGCTGTCCGTATTGCAGCGGCGTCGCGGGCTTCTCTAGTAAGTCCAAGTGCTCCTCGATTTTAAGGAGTTGGTACCCGCGGGTCGAAGGACTCCACCACGAGACTCGGTAGCCCAATTTTAATAGGAATTACTTTCTTCGAGTCCCGTAACATAGTGAAGAAGGGTGTCTGTAGCGTTGGTTCGCCGGGGGTTGTGCGATAAGACCAGAGGACGGATGTGAGCTCGTCGACCAGAGCCCCGGCATCCTCAACTTAGTCTTTAACCCGTGGAGTAGCGTACGGTTCGTGACCTCCACTGCCCGTTGGCACGGGGTATGCCATAGAAGTGTGGACCAGCTTGATCCCAAGGCTAGTGCAATACTTGGTGAAGCATTTTTCCAAAGGTGGGTCCGCCACGATCACTACGACCTGCAGGATGCCAAATCTGAGGCGATGCTCTGGCGAAGGAACTCCAGAGCATTGTGTTCTGTGATCTTTGCAAGCGGAGCAGCCTCGACCCACTTAGTGAAGTAGTCGAGTACCTGCTATGATAAACTTCCTTTGCCCGTGGCAATGGGAAATGAGCCGAGAATGTCGAGCCCCATTGCCGCGAAGGAGCCCGCGAACTGGAGGGACTTTAGGTGGCCAGGGACGGAGTGGTGATGAAGGTTGCCATGAAGGCGGCTCGGCACACCTCTTTACAAACTCAAGCGCGTCCTTTTTCATCGAGGGCCAATAGTAGCCCTACCGCATAATTTTAAAGGCTAGGTTTTTCCCGCCTACGTGTGATCCATGAGATCCAGGGTGAACTTCGCCGGCGCATAGTCGACCTCCTCGGGAGATAGACGGCGGAGATGCGGAGTTAGTATCGCGGTGGTCGTCTGACGCCCATCCCAGCTGCGTGTACCCGGCCGATTGTCTTTTTAATTTGCTTGGCCTTTTCAATGTCCTGCGGGAGTGATCCGTCGGCTAAGTATCTAAGGTAAGGGAGTCATCTAGTTTTCCGTCTCGGAAATCTGCATTGCCCTCTGTTTCTCTATGCTCGGGGCGTTTAGGTCTCTCGGATGTCCTCGAATCTTGCTCTGGGTTCTCGGAGGCTTGTTGCTCTAGCGGCCGGTCTGCCTTCGATTTTCGCTCGAGGAGCGTGAACCGAAGTCAGCTTGTGAAGCCTGGATGGCCTCCTTGCCTTTGCAGTGCACGGCCAAGGAAGGGTTATTTGCCTCGAAGCCCCCATTGACACAGTTGACCCGATTAACTTCGGGTATTTTGTGAGCCATGACCTCTTGGCGAACACTCCTATGCTAATCGCAAGCCAGCTAGCAAGGCTTTGTACTCAGCGACGTTGTTGGTTGCTGGGAAATCAAGTTTCAGGGAATACTTGATCTCGAATCCATCAGGGGTCGTTAGGATCACCCCTGCCCCACTACCACTGTCCGTGGACGATCCGTCTACGTGGAGTGTCCATTCTGGGGCCCCATCGGGCTATTCTTCGTTTGCTGCGGGCTGTTCCTCTTGAATTGGGGTTGTGGTCTCGGCGATGAATTGCTTGAACTGCGCCTTTATGGCGGGTGCAGGCCTGGGCTTCGATGTCGAACTTCGCCCAACTCAATTGCCCACTTTACCAATTGCCGAAGCGTCGGGTTTTGGAGTATGCCTTTTGGCTAGTCCGTAAGGACCACTGCGCGATGCGCTGAAAGTATGGCCTCGATTTTTATTTGCGAAGATAAGTGCTAGTGCCATTTTTTCATCGCGGGTAGCAAGTTTTGGGCGGTAAGCGTTTTGCTCATATAGTAGACCGGCTCTTGGATATCCAGTTCTGGCGCACGGGGCGGAGGCGAGGACCGCTTAAGGCAACTGCCCAGTAAAGGTATAGCTCGTCCGTCTTTGGGTGATGCTAACAACGGTGGGCTAGCCGAGATATTGCTTGACTCGCCAGCGGTCAGCAGTTGCGTCCCTTTGGAATCCGTTAGATTTTGTCCCTCTCAAGGCTTTAAAGAAGGCTGAAGTACTTGTCTCGGACTTCGAAAAGCAGGGCGGAGCGGCCGGCCGCCCGATCATTTGGGCGTCCTTTCACGTTGGGGGAGCCATGTCATCCGGGGGCCTTAATCTTTTCTAGGTTTGCCTCAATCCCTCGGCTGGGAGGCAGTGAAACCCAAGAACTTCCCACGAGGCTACCAGAGACACACTTGGCTGGATTTAGCTTCATTTGGTCTTTGGCGGAGCACCTCGAATGACTCTTAGGTCACGTATGTGGTCGCCCGTGACTGCTCTTGGCGAGCATGTCGTCGGCGTAGACCTCCATGTTGCGACCAATTTGCTTTTGAACATCTTATTGACTAGTCATTTGGGAAGTTGCCCTAACGTTCTTGAGTCCAAAGGGCATTACTTTGTAGCATTAGGTGCCACAGTCCCGTCGTGAATGATGAGTATGCTCCTCGTCTTAGGACTCATTCTAATGGTTGTTAGAATAGCGTCCATGAAGCTTAGCGGCTCATGCCTGTAGTGAAGTCAACCGACAAGTCAATCCGGGCAAGGAAAATTTGTCCCCGGGCGAGGCCTTGTTGATTGTCGGTAAAATCGGCGCACATTTGCCATTTCCATTAATCTTTTGACCGGACGGCGTTCAAGAGCCAATCAGTGCATGGACTTCCCCGATAAATCCGGCATCCGAGCTTCTTCACCTCCTCTCGGATGGCGATCGGCTTTTCGCCAGTGGTTCCCTTCGCATCATCCGACCGGCTTTCGGTCGGGATCAAGGCCCAACTTGTGGACCATCACATCGGTGAAATCCCGGCATGTCGGGGGAGTCAAGAAAAAGGTCAGCGTTCCTTCGTGAAAACGCGATCAATTCCTCGCATAGTGGCCGGTGGTGAGCCGCCGATCACGACACGATTATCCAGGTTCCCAGGTCAGTGGGACAGTCCAGGTGGCTTCACCCGGCTGCTTTTTTGCTGAAAGTCGTCTTGTCTCGGTGATCGAGTTCTCCCCCGTGCGATTACGCCACTAGGAGCAATTTGGGCCATGTGAGTCAGCCCAATGACCTGGTCTCCCGAACTTCTTGACGCCGTAGGGCATTGGAAATTTTATTTTAAGGTGTGAAATTGATGTGAGCGCCCCCAAACGCCGTTGGGGCACGGCCTACCTAGTATCGCGTTGTAAACGAGAGGCAGGTCGACCACTAGAAAGGTTAGCATGCGACTTCTTTGTTTTGGGTAGGTGTTCGGGGTGACTTCCAATTGGATTATCCCTTGAGGAGTGCCGGTTCATTATCAAGGCCGTATAAAGGTCCTTAGCGGGTTTTAGTTGATTCTTTTTAGGCCTAATCAAGAACGCGTCCAAGTAAAGCAAGTCTTTAGAGCTACCATTATCCATAAAAGACTCGCTCACTGTGGTAGTGAAGTACCATGCAAACAGTCAGAGATTACAAGTGGGGTCGGCATGGGGAGAGATTACATGGTTCGAGTCACAATCACTAAAGCTAATAATGTTGTCTACTGTGCGCTGCTTCTTCCTCCCAGTCTGCTACTCCTTGCTGTCCGTCGGGTTCCTAGCAGGTCGGGTGGTGACCATGTTAACCACTCCTGCCGCAATCCTGTTCCGGGGAGGAGTCTGCTCCTGCCCCTCTTCACCAGTCGCTCCTGAGTTCTGTCCAGGTCCCTTAACGAATCGGGTGAGATGTCCTCTGCGAATCAGGTCCTCAATTTTCCTCTGCAGCGTTTTACAATCTTGGTTGAGTGGCGGCGAGACCGTGGAAATCATGATACTTGGACTGATTTCCGAGTCCTTTTCGGTGTTTTGGCCATTTCGAAACTTTTCTCCACGGATGCATCGGGACGTTGGAGCGTGTGTATTAAGGGCGTGAATGTGGTGGGCCCGTAGTCTCTGCGTTCGAGGCCCGGTCAAGCGCTGTTTTCGGCGGTGTGTTCTCCACCCGGCCCGAACTTTCTTTTCCTCCTCCGAGGATTGGCGAGGATGATACATCCCGTTACGGGCGTTTTGCCTCGTTGGCCTCTTGCGGCGGCGTAGGCCACAGTAATGGATTCCGCCTCGCGGAATGTTTGGGAATTTTTGTGGGCCAAGTGCTTGAAGAAATCTCGTAAGTCGGTCTTGAGATGAAGGCGCCTGACTTCATCTCCTCGGTAATCCTGGGGATCCTTCGGCTTGAGCCACGGCGATCCGAAACGCCGTGGGTTCTCTTTCGGTTTACGCTTTATGTGGGGAGGTGCCCGCATTTGTTTCTCTTTCCGTCGGCTCGATGCATGCGAGCCGGGAAGAGGTCCATGAGTTCACGAAGCTGCCAGAAGCGAGCACGAAGGGAGATGGTGAAACCAGATTAGGCGTCTCCCTTCGGCGTGAGAAAGGAAGCGGCGGCACATGCTGAATCTTCTAACCCTTGTACACTTAAATGGGTGCGGAAGTGATCCAGTGGTCAAGCGGATCTTGCCCCCATGTCGTATAAGTCAAGGGCGGCATTTTAAACTTGGGGGCGGTGGTCGGCTCGATTTTGCGGTGAAGGAACTGTCCAAGTCGATGGCGCTCGTCATTCGGGAACACATGGTTCTAGATTTGGTCCACTCGCGGATCGGCGCGAGTGGCGTTCTTGACGCTTGGAGTTGAGAAAATTCCTCAACTCCCTTGTCTTGTCATGCGGGATCGGCGGCGGTCATTCTTTGCCTCCTGTGGATCGCGGCCCTGAAGGCTCGCTCTGGGTATGTGGCGGTCTTCCGCCCGCGAGTATCAAGGATTTCTCCTTTTTGGGCTCTCTGTCGGAGACGTACTCCCAGAGCATTCCATTGGCACATTACGGCCGAGGAACGAGGGAGGACGCTGGAGCCAAATTGTTCCCAACTTTTTCGGGCCTCTTTGTCGGCTTCTTCTTCCTCTGGCCACCTTTTTTGGTGGCAGGAGCGGAGAATATTCTTGGTGGAGCCGCTTGTTGTTGTTGTTCTTTTCTGCGCCTGGCGGTTGGAGCGGCGATTGTTAGCTGCATCTGCTCCACCCGATTGTTGAATGTAAGGCGGTGGAACTCCACCGTGGCCCCCGTTGACAGGGGACATCGGCATGGTCTGGTCGGGTTAGCAATATCTCTCTAGCGGAGTCGGCTTTGTGTGCTCGTGTTCACCATTGTTGAAGCGGAAGGTGACAGAGAGAGAGAGTTTGTCTTGATTTTTTGTGGTAGGCTTTTCGTAAGTGCTTCCCACACAGACGGCGCCAATGATGCGTGCACGGATCGGAGCTTGAGCAGTCGAATTCTTGGATGGCTTCAAGAAGCTCCGTTCATTGAGTCGAATCCACGCACACCACTAAAGCAGAACAAGAGGTCGGCGTTAGCAGGCGGGAGGTAATCCCACAGAAAATACTCACGGCGCTCAAATCCCGGTAAAGCGACCTTGATGGAAGGGCGAAAGTAGAGAGAGCAATGGGAGAGGGAAGAGAGTACTTTGTTCGGATGTCGAAAGCGCGGGGCCTTTCGTATCAGGTGGTGGGAAAAAGCGAGAACGGTTGGAGTGACTCGTTCGTTGCCTTGGAGTTTGATCGTGTCTAAGAGTTTTGTTGCCGGAGAGAGAGAGCTTGTTTCTCAGAGCACTTAGGGTTTTTTAGTTAATGGAGCGTCAATGCAAGCATGAATGTGAGCATCAATGAAAGCATGCCCTGGAAGGTGAATCCAGGGCCTCTTTTATGGCAAAGATGGCGATCCTCCTTCTTTGGAAGGAGCGATCGTTCCTATGATCTGCTGCTGGCCTTCCTTTTGGAGGCTGATACTTGTTGCCCAATTGTGGAGGATTGTTTCCTTCTGAGGCGGCCAACCACTTTCCAAGTTGGTTTCTTTCCTTCCCAGCATGTTACCGTTGGGGTTCCTTGGCTGGCAAGGAGTTGGGAAGATCTGGCGCCATCCTTATTTGAAGGCGCCCAATCTTGCTTTGATATTCCTTTTGAGATCGTGGAATATCCTTGGAGGATCGTGGTTGGCCTTTTTATGAATGGTGGGCCTAAGCGGGTCGGGCCGGATTCTTTGTTGAAAGGCTTCTTGGGGCCCAGCGTGCAAGCGCGGGCGGTCAGCCTTCGGGTTGGCCGTCTGCGTGTGTGTTGGTTGCCCTTATGAAAGGTGTCCCGTCGTTAGCCTCCGGATGGGCTTTGGGCACGAGTGAGCGAGGCCCATTATTGTAGAAGAGCCCTTTTGGGCCCAATGTATGGGGCATGGCCAACGTCAACGCGTCACGTTCGTCAGTGTTGGCCGCCCTTGTGGAGAATAGATGGAGAAGCGGTGGCGATCAAGCCCGATGGGTTGTGGGCAGGGCTGGAATAGGCCCGTCATCGTTGCAAAGCCTCTAAAGGCCAACAAAAGCGGGTCAACGTTGAGTTGGCCAGGTACGTAGTAAGTTGGCCATGAGAACGATCCCAGCGCCAGCGTTGGCCGTCTTTGTCTTTCGATTTCAGGCCCATCTTCTTCTTGGGCCATCAAAAATATTAATGGCCTTTACAACACATTGCTCCTTTAGGGGCGGCCGTTATTATTAGTGTCCCATCACATTTATTTCGATACACATGTCAATTTTGTTCTTTTTTATAAAATTTGAAGGCTTGTTCCAACATTTATGAGATTTGTCATAAAATCATAAAAATTTAGATATTTGACCATACATGTCATTTTACGTAAGTATTTAACAAAATACTCTACTTTAAATTTCTAAGAAATGTTTATTTTTCAAAGTTTGAAAAATTATATATTTATTATTTGTTACAAAGTATTCATTTTAAATAAATAAAAACCATATAAAAAATTGATAAAATATATTTAAACATATATTAATATATAATTTGTAAGCAAATATTATTACCTAATATCTACATGTTCAAAAATTGATATTTAACCCTATTTATAGGAAATATATGTAACCACCCCACTCATAGGTATAGGAAATGGTGTATAGCTCGGGCTATAGAGGAGTTACATATCTTGATCTTCGATATTCGATCGTAGTTGATAAAATTATTACTAATCTTTAATTCTTATATTCTTATATTTTTGTATCATTTATTGATATATCATTATTTCCTATATTTTTACATTTAATTATTATTGTCTTTCTCATACTTTATTCATATATATCTATATATATACTTATATATGCATTATTGAGTATTAAACTTACTCTTATTATATTTTGTACCCTTTCATATTGGTAAATTTAGATCTCTTACAAGATTTCAGACTAGGAGGACACTTACAAAGACTAGTTGTTTAATTGTTTAAATGTAAAATGATAAAATTATAAACTTATAGGCTGCATATGTATAAGAATGTATAATTATTACTTTAGCGTGGTTTTGGATAAGTGAGCCCCATTTGTGCACGCCCGTGTGTGTATATATACAT
Organism: Nepenthes gracilis; assembly: GCA_033239525.1. Taxonomy (NCBI): domain Eukaryota; kingdom Viridiplantae; phylum Streptophyta; class Magnoliopsida; order Caryophyllales; family Nepenthaceae; genus Nepenthes; species Nepenthes gracilis. The sequence goes on from BSYO01000002.1 coordinate 24,449,315, forward strand.
ATATATAATCTTTCCATCATGATATTTTGAATAAATATTAGTAGACATTTTTCTCACATGTATAATGGATACTGAGTGGGTACTTTGAAAATTGGATCAAATAAGAAGAGTTTGGTCAAAACCTAGGACTTTGTAGATTATTTTGGTATTGATTAATAACATTTATTGATGACCATGCCCCAATATTTAAGATTATATTTTCTTTCCATTATATATTTATTATATTTTTGGAATCAGAGACGTGACAAAAGATGATATCAGAGTAAATTTTAATGAAACTATATTAAATAATTTGAGAAATTAGATAATTATGATTTGTGTTATAATTGGTACTAAGATGTTAGGAAGATAGGGTGCTGGATCTAGCCAAAAAAATAATTATATTGCCATGATAGTAAAAACAAAAAAATATTATGGATCATATGGTATAGTTTCAAGACATGGAGCATTGTGCAAACCCAGGAGGAGAAATGACTAAATAGAGCAAATTTATCGATAAGCATGTTTTGCTATTTTTGAGAGATCCAAATCCAATGAAACTGGAGATGTGAATTGCCACGATGAAGAAAGTATTTGATGTGATAAATTGTTCGAAAGAATATAAAGTCAAGTTTACCACTTATAAGTTGTATGGTGAGGCTAACCATTTGTGGGTGATTAAAAAAGGGGATTTTGAATATGGGGAATGAGAAAATCTAATGGGACGTATTCTTGAAAGTGTTCTTCGACAAGTATTTTTCGGCGAACTTTGACAAACCAAAAAAGGATAAGTTCTCACGATTAAGGTAAACCAACCATATGATAGCGGAATACAATACCAAGTTTTTGGAGTTGGTTCACTTTACCCTAAAGTGGTGTTGGACAGGATTAGAAGAGAGAAGAACTTTTTTCAATGTTTAAAGGATTGGATTCACATGTGAGTATTACAAAAAATTTCATCAAGGGCAACTATGCTATCAAAAAATTAGAGCTTGTTTTAATTGTTAGCAAGTCGGACAAATAATCAAGAAATGTCCTTATCTAATGAGGCAAGTTGGTCGAAAGCTTAGAGCGATAAGAAAACCTTGTGCAATGAATACTGGGAACCTTTAAGTAAATCCATCATTTGTTAAAGGTAATATGTTAATTTTTAAATCTTTTACACATGTGTTTTGTCGATATAGGGTTTACGCATCCTTTTGTGGTTTCTAAATTTATTTGTTATTTGCACACCACAACTAGAGTTTTGGATTAGGTGAAAAAGATATCCACTCCCATAGGTAAATGTTTCGTGGAAGACATTATGTATCCTAGATGTATTATTTGGTTACACGGGTTAGAATTATCTATAGATTTAATTTTGTTAGATATTAGTAAATTTGATATTATTTTAGAATTAGATTAGTTGGCGTGTTATCATGTGAATACAGATTATTTTCATTAAAAGGTTTAATTTTTCATTCCGGGATATTAGTCCTTTGATTTTCAATGATATGTTAGGACGGAGTTGGCATGTTTAATTTTCATATTTCTTCTTAGTCATTTGATGTAATACGAGTATCATGCATATTTTTCCTGTATCACCTCTATCAGAGCCACTATGCACTAATTGAAAAAAAATTTGGTAGTTAAAGAATTTGAAAATGTCTTTTTGGTAGAATTGTCAAGTTTATCAAGAGACAAAGAGTTTGAATTTGCCATCGGTTAGTGTTGCGATTTGCACCTATTTCAAAATCTAATTATAGAAAGGCTCCTTTGGAACATAGAAAATTAACGTAATAGTTGCAAAAGTTACTAGAAAAAGGATTCATTCAACCAATTAAATCGCCCTGAGGAGCTCTTATGTTGTTTATAAAAAAGAAAGATAGATCAATAAAATTATATGTCCAGTATTGAGAGCTTCATAAAATCAGAATCAAGAATAAGTATTATTTAATTAGAATTTATAATTTGTTTGACCAATTATAAGATGCACAAATTTTCTTTAAAATTGATTTGTATTCGAGGTATTATCAATTGAGAATTGGGAAAGAAGATATATCGACAGCAGCTTTTTAGACAATATATGACCATTATAAATTTTCAGTGATACCTTTTAATTTGACTAACACTCTGTACTATTTAGGATTTGATTAATTGAGTTTTCCAATAATATTTGAATCATTTTATAGTAATGTTCATTGATGACATTCTAATTGACTCGAGAAATTTTAAAGACTATGAAACTTATTTGAGAATTACATTGCAAACTCTAAGAGATAGACGATTATTTGTTAAATTAAAGAAACACAAGTTTTGTTTGAAAAAGTGTCCTTCTTATAACATATTATTTCTAAAGGTGGAGTCCTAGTTGATCAAAAAAAGGTAGAAGCGGACACTAATTAAAAAGTAACTGACAAATGTTATCAATGTTCCTAGTTTCTTGGGTTGGCCAAGTACTGTAGGTGTTTTGTTAAGAATTTTTTAATAATCATCGTATCTTTAACAAGTTTGACCGGAAGAAGGCAACATTTCATTGGGACTATGACTGCGAAAAGAGTTAGCTATAGTCGGAGTATTATTTGACTTTTGCACCGATTTTAGCAATTCTTAAAGAAATGAGAAGCTTAGTTGTGTATTGTAATGCTTTGAATAAATGTTTGGATTATATATTAATACATAATGGAAAGTCATCACTTATAAGCTACAGCAATTTAAAACCTATGAACAAAATTGCATAAGACTTGACTTAGCGACAATTGTTTTTGTTTCGAAGATTCCAAAGCATTGTTTATACGTTGAGAAATTTTTAATATATTCTGATTATAAGAATTTAAAATATTTATTTTTACAAAAAAAAATAAATATAGAACAACGATATTGGATATATTTACTCAATGACTACTATTATAAATTTTAATATTAACCCGAAAAGGCTAATATAGTTGCGAAAATGTTAAGTCAAAAGCTAGCAACCATGATTACTCACAAAATGATTAAGGAAGGAAATGCTAAATGAGATGAAAAACTGTGACATTGGGATACACTCTTAAGGGACCTATATGCTTCTATCTTATTTTCAAATGCAACTATTGATTGTTGAAATGATAAAGAGAATCAAGTAGAAGACCCCTTTTTGATGAATATTGCTAGAGATCTAAACAGCAAATTGTTAGCTAATTTTAACATATGGAGGGATAGAGTTTTTCTATTCGAGATCAAATTTATGTGGCCAACGTTGGAGAATTGAAAGAAAAAATATTGAGTAAAACCCATTGAACTAAGTATACAATCTATCCAAAAATGATCAGGATATATCATACAGTAAGAAGGCTCTTTTAGTGGAAAAATACAAAGAAAGAGATTGCGGCTTTTATCAATAGATATCTCATTTGTCAACATATCAAGGCCAAATACTGAAAGTTGCTAGGACTTTTTGTAACCTTTGCCTATTCATAATTGAAAATAAGAGCACATCACTATAGATTTTGTAATTGAGTTACCTAGGATGGCTAAAAACCATGCCACCACTTGGGTGATGGTAGTTTGATTGACCAAATTGGTATATTTCATTCTAGTAAGGATTATATTTTCTAAATATCGTTTGGCTCAGCTTTATATTGATAAAATAATGAGGTTACATGGAGTTTTAGTGTCTATCTTTTTATACCAAAATCTCAAATTTGTGTCAAAATTTTGATAGAGCCTGCATAGAGAATTGAGAACAAAGTTAAATTTTAGCACAACCTTTTATCTACAAATAAATGGATAGTCACAGCAAGAGACAAATTAAGGATAGGCTTATAGCTTCAATTTTGGAGATGAATATAAATTGGGGTAACTATTTGTCATTGGCTAAATTTATATATAATAATAGCTACCAATCAAATATTGGTATAACACTTTTTGAGGCCTTAAGTGAAAAGACATGTTGATTTTCAATTAATTGAGAAAAAATAGGCAATCACAAATTTTTCGGTCCGAAAATAATTCAGAAGATTTTGGACAAGATTAAATTGAGTCAATAATATTTGTAAATTGTTTAGAATTAACAAAAAAGTTACACTAGTCATAGAATATCCAAATTGAGTTTTGAAAATAACAATCATGTGTTCTTGAATGTGTCTCTGAGAAAATGAGTGGCAATATTCAATTTAAATGGAAAGTTGAAGCCAATATATATTAGACTGTTCAATGTATCACAACTGATTGGAAATGTAGCTTACAGATTAATTTTGCCTCTAATTTTGAGAATTTTCATGATATATTTTACATTTCAATACTTTGAAAATATGAGTATGATTATGATCCATCCCATAGCATTGAACATAAACCTTTGCAAATTAACAAAGATTTTACGTATGTGGAAAAATCAATTCAGATTTTGGGAAAGTAAGATCAAATCCTCCGCACAAAGGTAATTGCTTCAATTAAAATGCTATTGAAATATCACATAACTAAAAGGCTGCTTAGGAGCACAAGGATAAGATTCAAGGGAAGCATAGACATTTGTTTTATTATTAAAAGTACATAAACTCTTAGGATGAAATTTTATCAAGAGTGGAGAATTATAACACTTGATTGCCGAAATATATACTATGATGTCACAATTAATTGTATTAAGTAATTTTTTTAGAATAATTATCTATATAGATGAAACTTTAAATATCTGAAGAAAGTTAGAAGGCGCTTGACTTGTACACGTGCAATGCTCATGTATGGGTTAATGGAATAGGTGGTGCTCATACGTAGATAAATAGAATAAGCAGTACTCGTGCATGGAAAAGTGATGCTTGTGCGTTCATATATTTTGTCTTTGTGTCAGATGAGCACACGATCAATGATTATATGTCAGCCTATCTATATAATAAAATTTCTTCATATTTGATGCTATTTTTGCGAAGATCTCAAGGGAAGAGAGAGAAAAAATGAGAGTGAAGTAGAGAGAGAAAATAAAAGAATGTGATTTTGAAGGAATTTTGGGTTAGATTTCAGTATTAGTCAACTTTAAACAGTTACATGTAAACCTATTATTCATCTGTTACTCAAATCTTTTGATTATATTTTCGATATTTACATATTGCTTTTGATATTTATATTTCACTTTATTTCGACATATATGTCAATGTTATTCTCATTTATGAAATTTGAAAACTTGTGCTTATATTTCTGTGACTTGTCATGAAATTATAAAATCTTTCAATATTTGTCATTACATGTCATTTGGTAAATTATTGTACTTTAAATTGGTAAAGATTATTTATTCTTTAAAGTTGAAAATTTTTATTTTTGTAAAGAATTCGTTTTGACTAACTAAAAGTCATTATAGATAATTAACAAAATATATTTAGACACATCTTAATATATTATTTGTAAATAAAAATAGTTGCCTAACATCCACATATTCAAATAGTGGCATTTGTCCACATCTAGAAAGATAAATATACATTTGACCCATCTATATGTCTTCAAAAATGACGTGAAGACTAGGCTATGTAAAAATCACATGGCCCGATCTTTAATACTCAATCTTTATTGATGAGATCATCACTTATCATTAATTTTTATGTTCTTATATTTTTATATGTTTTTATTTGTATATCATTGTTTATGGTATTTTTTTATTTGATAATTATTGTCTTTTCTTTTTCTTTATTTACACACACACACACACACACACACACACACACACACATATATATATATATATATATATATATATATATATATATATATATATATATATATATATATTATATACTTTATTAAGAGTTAACATTACTCTACTATAATTTATAATCTTTCGAATTAATAGATTTGATTCTCCTATAGGGTCTTGGACGAGAATCATGTTAGGAAAAATTGCTGGTCGGATAACACAAGCCGGATAAAAATACATAAACACACACACGATATGGGAGAAAGAAGAAGAACACACAAATTTTTACGTAAAAAGTTCTCTTCTAAAATAAATAAAAAAATCACAGGACACTTAGCCTACAAATAAATTTCACTATGTAAAAATGATTACAAAAACTTCTAACTACAAAAGCCTCTTGAAGAGTTGAGAATAAAATAATAATAAGAATACAATTCTCTCTTACGTTTCTTTTTTCTCACTACTCTCTTCTACCTTTTTTACACCCACAATCTTGCATTCCAAGTATACATAAATATACACAAGTTTTGCCTGAAAACTGTCTACCCAGTAGTCAAGTTGTGTGTGGACAAAACCTTCCACCAACTCTATAACCTACTACCAATTTTACAACCTGCCACCAACTCTGCTAAGTGTCTTCCTGTCAGTAGGAGTTGACCTTCTCCGTCAATCAGTTACCAACTCTAAAAGTCAACTATCCTTTAAAAAGCTTCCTACGCAGATGTCGTAGGTGTTATAGTCCCCAAGTATTGACCAAGGACCTTGAACATAATCCCATGTCCTCGAACGTTACTTGATGTCTTTGGTCAAAAATTGATATCTCCAAGCATCACTTAGAGACCTCTATCCTTAACACTTCAAACCGACCAAAACTATTCCTGGCCTTTTCCATACCAGTAATTTCTACCTTTCCATTCTAACAAATTGGTCACTCTGAGATTTGCCCAACCGGCAAATGGTCGCCTTGGCTCCAACCGATTATTTTGCCCAACCGGTCATTATACTACAACTGGCCATTTTCACGAAACCGGGCATTTCCTACGCAACCGCCCATTTTAGCCCAACTGAGAAAAATAGCGCAACCGAACAAAGTGGCGCAATCGGCCATTTTGCCTCAACCTGGCAAAATTACATACTATGCAGCCTTCCTCAGCCGGTCAACATTGACCAGCCATTTTGCTTTCTTCACTCCAAAATTTTCTGTCAACATTTACTCAAAAAATTTTTGATCAACTTTCACTTTGAAATTTTCGGTCAACTTTCACTCCGAAATTTCTGGTCAACGCTTACTCCCAAAAAATTTCACTCTTGTATTTTCTCGCATGGGAGTGACCTCAACAAACTTTCCCTTATGACCGTATGGAAACTAAATCAGTCAGGCCAATTATGTCACAACAAGTTTTAAACTTTTTTTTGGGTAATACTTTGGTCAACATATCTGATAATTTTATTGAGTTACCGACATGAGAATGACTAAACCCAACAAACTTTCCCTCACGACCTTGTGAGGAAAACCTTCGCCTTTTTCCAACGACCGTCATATTCTGCCTTTCAACAGTTTCCCCCCGATTGGGATTCCGACGTCAGCCTCCACAAGCCTGAATAATACCGTCTTCCGCCCTACTGAATCTGAAGTAGTCCCACTCCCCTTTAACTCCTCCGCGGTCATATTATTCTCCATTGTACTCCATCTTAACGACTTCCTCCTACCACCTTGACCAACACCCCCGTTTGTCATCTTAGTATTTTTATTAACAACACAAGCCTTCATCAGGCACTACCCTGATTTCCTGCTTCCCCTTACCATAATTGAGGTGCCTTTGGTGAGTTTCCACTGGTCATCTCCAAATGTCATCCTGAAGCCATCTTCATCAAGCTTCTTGGTTAAAATCACATTCAGTCTCAAATTTGGGACATGTCGCACGCCCTTTAGCACAAGTTTGTTCTCATTGCTTGTCCTCAAGCAAACATCACCTACACTAATAATCCTTGATGAGCCATCGTTACTTATTTTCAATACCCCATTGCCTATGGGCATATAACTCATGAAGTAGGATTTTCTCGGTATCACATGATGTGAGGTCCCACTGTCCATCACCTCTACCCTCCTCCTAATTCCTCTACGGGCAATCCCGTTTCATGTGACCCTTCTTACATAGTGGAAACAGATCCTCTCCTGAAACTTGTTCTAACTGTTACTCCTCTCCGATTTATTACCTCTGCTTCGTTCCCACAATCTTCCTCGCCCAGACTACTGGTCACCACAAGCAGACTTGGCTCAGAGTTTGAAGTCTCACCGCTTTCCATCCGCCTTGACTCATTTATAAGTAGGAAAGTTATGATCTAGTCCAGCTTGAGCGTGTCCTTCCCGAACAGCAACGTCATGACAATATAATCGTACGAGGCCGACAAGGATGCCAATAACACCAACACTTTGTCTTCCTCTTTGATCTTCTCATCAAGGGCTGACATCTGCGTCACGATCTGATTGAACTTGTCCAAGTACTTCTCAAAGATCCCTCCTTCTGACAGACGCAGGTTATAAAACTGCTTCTTCACATGTAGCCTTGTTGACAATGACCTAAACTTGTATCGACTGTCAAGGTTTTTTCAAACCTCTGCTGGATTCGATAAGCCAATGACCTCCTAAAGAGTATTGTTCGACAAGACACAACTTAATCGTGCGGTTAGCAAGATCCCTCTTATCTTGCCATTCTTTCTCCGTCATGTTCTCCGACTTATCTTTCTTTCTTTGAAGTGCTTTCATCGTTCCCTCCCGAGTTAAAATATTCTTTACCTTTTATTGCCAAAGGACAAAATTATTTTATCCCATTAAACTGCTCCAAATTAAATGGCAAGTTCTTCGATGAAGACGTCATACAATCGAAGGTTCACAATCTCGCTCTGCTACAACTTGTTGAAAACAATTACTGATCGGATAACATAGGTTAGACAAGAATGTACAAACACACACAATATGGGAAAAAGAGGAAGAACATACAAATTTTTACATGGAAAATCCTTTTTAAAATAAGAATAAAAAATTACGGGACACTTAATCCACTAATAAATTTTACTATGTGAAAATGGTTATAAAAATCCCTGACTACAAAAGCCTCTCATTGTCAAGGACTTGAACTTGTACCGACGGTCAAGTTTTTTCCAAACCTCTGCTAGGTTCGATAAGTCAATAACCTCCTGAAGAGTGTTATCCGCAAGACACAACTTAATCGTGCGGTTAGAGAGATCCCTCTTATCTTGTCATTATTTCTCCGTCATATTCTCCAGCTTATCTTTCTTTCTCCGAAGTGCTTTTATTGTTCCTTCCCGAGTCAAAATATTCTTTTCCTTTTATTGTCAAAAGATAAAATTATTTTACCCATTAAACTACTCCAAATTAAATGGCAAGTTTTTCGATGACGACGCCATACAATCAAGGTTTCACACCTTCGTTCTGATACCACTTGTTGAAAAAAATTACCAATCGGATAACACAGGTCAAGCAGGAATGTACAAATACACACGATATGGGACAAAGAGGAAGAACACACAAATTTTTACGTAAAAAAATTTTTTAAAAATAAGAAAAAAATCACAGAACACTTAATCCATAAATAAATTTTACTATATAAAAATGGTTATAAAAATCCCTAGATACAAAAACCTCTCGAAGAGTTGAGAACAAAACAATAGTAAGAATATAAATATGTAAATTCTTTTCTCACTACTCTCTTCTACCTTTTTCACACCCACAATCTTGCATGCCTAGAATACATATAAATATGTAAATTTTGCTCGAACACTGTCTACCCAGTAGGCAGGTTACGTGCGGACAAAACCTTCCACCAACTCTGCTAAGTGTCATCCTATCGAAAGAAGTTGACATTCTCCATCAATCAGCTACCAGTTCTGAAAATCAACTATCCTTCTGAAAAGCTGCTTGCGCAAATGTCGTAAGTGTTATAGTCCCGAGGTGTTGACCAAGAACCTCGAACATCATCCCATGTCCTCGGACGTTACTTGATATCCTTAATTAAAAAATGATATCTTCAGGCATCACTTAAAGACCTTGGTTCTTAACACTTCAAACAGGCCAAAACCATTCCTAACCTTTTCCATACCGATAATTCCTGGCTTGCCACTCTAGTAAATTGGCCACTCCGAGATTGTCCAACTGGCAAATGGTCTCCTTGACTCCAATCGATTATTTTGTCCAACTAGCCATTTTGTTACAACCAATCATTTTCACGCAGCCAGACATTTCTTGAGCAATCGGCCATTTTACTCCAACCGGACAAAATGGTGCAACTGGCTCAAGTGGCACAACCGACCATTTTGCCTCAACCTAGCAAAATTGCACACCACGCGACCTTTCTTAGTTGGCCAACAGCAAGTTGACTGAATTCATTTTTGAATCGGTCAACCTTTTGTTGACTGACCATTTTGCTTTCTTCATTCGGAAATTTTCGGTCAACATTTACTCCGAAAATTTTCGGTCAACTTTCACCCCAAAATTTTTAGTTAACTTTCACTCTGAAATTTTCGGTCAACGTTCACTTCGAAAAATTTCACTCCAATATTTTTTCACATGGGAGTGATCCCAATAAATTTCTCCTCATAACCGTATGAGAACCAAATCAGTCAGGCCAGTTATGTCATAACAAGTTTCAAGCTTTCCTTTGGACAATATTTTGATAAATATATCTAACCCATTGATTAAATTATCCATAAGAAGGTGACCAAATCCAATAAATCAGACTAAGAAAAATTAGTTGTTTACTTGTTTAAATGTAAAATATTAAAACTATAAACTTTTGGGCTAGAAATGGATGAGAAAGTAAAATTGTTTTGTTTTTGGGCCAATGGGCTACATTTGTAAATATATGTTATCTTCCAATCATGATATATTGGATAGCTATTGGTAGAAGTTTTTCTCACATATAAGATGAGTATTGTGCAGATATTATAACAATTGGGTCAAATAATAAGAGTTTGGTCAAAACTTTGGACTTAGCATATTGTTTTAGTATTATTTAATAGTATTTATTGTGAGATTATATCTCGAATTTAAAATTAAATATTATTTGTGTCATATTTATCATATTTTTAGAACTATGGACGAGGCAATTTCGCCTCATATAATTTTCTTTATCATTTGTCACTTTATATTTTCATAAAAATTCCTCTTTTTGCCAAAAGGTAGGCTTTCCAATGGTGATAAGGCAATCTAAAATTTTCTAAGCATTTAACCATTTTTCTTTTCAAGGATGATATATCTTTAAGACATTTTTAAGTATCAAATGATATATCACCACTTAATCAATTAACCTAAACTAACAAATTCACATAAAAATATAAATAGATAAATAAAATAATCAATCACCAAATAAAATCCATCCAACAAGCCAAATAATACACGAGAAATAATATGGAGACTGTTGCGTTCGAGTCCGACTGCCGTACGTAGCTGACGTGTGATGACGTCAAGTGGACGGAACCAAGCGCAACACAAGAGAAAAAGTAAGTTGTTTTTGGGCGAGTGGGAGTTGTGAAAGAGAGAGAGAGGACACGCAAGTTTTTACGTGGAAAGCCCTCCTTTGAAATGAGGAAAAAACCACGAGGCTAGAAGCCTGAGAAAGATCTTTACTAGTTAATCGTTATTTCTTACAAGATACAGAGTTTAGAGAGGCACTTTCTTTTCTTTCTTTCAGCCTTTTCACTTGCCAGTCGAGATCCCTTCTCCGTATGCCTTAAGTGGATATTTATAAGGGCAAATGTAGCCGTTGGGAATGCCCATGCGACTACTGAGGTCTACTGGGAGGGCGGCCACCAACTCCGGCGACACAGCCATCTTTGTGTCGAGCATCTTGGCGTGTTTGGTGAGTTAGGAAATCGCCCCGCCATTGGCGTCTTGTGTCAGGAATGTCAATCTTGAGGTAACAGGGCATGCTCGGGATTATTCTTGTGACGGCGGCGGCGTGCAGAAGTGGATTTACGCACTCCTTAGTAATCGTGGAAGTAGGCGGCGGATATTCCGGATACGAGAGAAAGTCCTCGTCCTTCTTGACTTATTTTGGAGTTTGGTCGAGTCGCGTACTATTAGCCCCACGTGTGTTATCGGACGGTCATAAGAAAGTTCTCGGTCATCTCGCGTTGCCTGAGGTCTCGGACATATGATAGCTTGGGCTTCTCGGGTCAAAGCACTCGTCCTATTCCGTACTCCTTTTAGGGTCCCCGGATAATGGAACCCAACACTAGCCCCCCATGCCAAAGGGCTCGAAGTCCTCGACCGTTTGGCATGTCCTTTCGTCACCACTGCCCTTCAAGATGGGTTTTCCTGTGGGAGTCCGTCCGCATGCATGCTGATAAATCGAGGAGTGATGCGCTCCTAAATGAGGGCTTAGTTTCGACCCAAGTCCGAGACAACTAATGTCCTCAGGCTGCGACTAACCAAGGATCGATGTTGTGGTGTCCGAGAATTTTCCTTTGTCTGAGAGAACACGTGGCGCCGCCGTTTGGGTTCTCGCTTGAGCATTAAATGCGGGATTGGACGCGTTGACGGGCGTCTCGGGGCTGAGCCATCATGTTTCTGGGACAAATGGCCGTGTGACGCGTGGCCAGGGTAATGATGGCGCCTTTCAAATTTTCAAATCTATAAATCGGCTTCTCTTTCCCTCGGAATCACTTCTGCTCCTTTGCGTTTCGTTTTCCTCATTCCTCCGACGTTCTCCTTTATATTTTCCTGAGTTCCCATTTCTTACTTCCCATGGCCCCTGGTGTGGTTGATATTGCCTCGTCGTTGTCGCCGGATAAGCTGGACGAGATCTGGGAGCGGTACGCCATTCCTGATTCCATGGAGATGGTCGTTCCAGGGCCTTCTGAGAGGGAACGCAGTCCTCCAGATGGCTTCATCACCGTTTATGAGGTCTACCTAAAGGGTGGGCTTCAATTCCCTGTTCCAGGGGAGTTCCATGACATCATGGCAGCGCTTGGGGTGCCATTCGCGATGCTTCAGCCTAACGCTGTTAGGTATTTGGTCTCTCTGTGTATTATTGTTCGTTGCCATGGAAAGCGTCTAAACGCTCAGGTGGTTAAGATTATGTTTAGATTTACGCATAATCTTGAGTGGGTCACTATGACCCCCTGCCCTGAATTTTCTGTAATGTGCGGGGGGAACCCAGATTCCACCAAAATGTGGAAAGACAAGTTTTTCTTTTTGGGCATCCCAGAGGATTGGCGCATTCCCAACGAATGGGAGAATGTGGCCAATCATTATTACTCTGATCCCTCGAAGGAAGAGAGGGAGGCCATCCAAGGACTCTTAGACTTGGTAGCGGCCAACTTGGGGAGCTTTCATGAGAATAAGCAAAAACGCTCAGTCATTACACGAAAATTTTTGCTAAAAATTTGAGTGGGTACTCCCTGTTGCCTCTTTGCCTTAGGAAGAAAGGAAAAGGCTAAAGAAAAGGCTAAGCCTTTGAAGATTAAGGAGCCGTCCGATCGTTCCAAAATAAGCCGTCCGGGCAAGAGCTCCAAGCGTCCGGTGACTATTGTTGAGAGACGTCCTCGTCTGATGATGATGACAACGAAACTATCGCTCCCTTGTTCAAGAGGTCGAGGACGCAATCCGTTCCTTCCAGCCCTGTCTCTCGAATCAACAGAGACATTGTGGAGCTCCCGGACGTCCAGTCTCCCAGTGATGTGCCAATACACGACATTCTGCTTTCGGTTCTTGGTGAGGTCTCGGAGGTGGGTGATCATTCACCGAGGACATTAATGCGGAGAACGCTTGCTCGAGTGAGGAAGAAGTAGGTGTAGCGCCAACTTGAGTTCTTGAGGAAGTCGAAGTGGGAGCAGTTGTTGAGTAGTCCTCGAGGTGCTTGCTGAGCTCCGCCGTGATCCAGTGATCGGGGGCGAGGCCCATGATGAAGAAACCGAGGGCGCTCAAGATTTGTTCTTTGAGGAGAGACGGCGGCGCCTTTATTGTTTTGTCGAGCCCTCGGCGTCACTCCTCATGCTTGATGTTCCTTTATCTGAGGTAGAGGTTGAGGTTCCTGTTGCGCCTGGCTGCGAGGCCCAATCACCCGAGACCAGTGGGGAGGCCCCTTTATGTGGCCCGATTTCCTCATTTCCCAGGTACTTTCATTGTTCTCTGAGTGTCCTGGCCTTCTTTTTTTGATTCAGATGGTTTTGCTCTTTGATGCACGGCTCAAGATGTGGGCTGGAAAGATTAACGTAATAATCGGAGGGTTGCCCAGGCTTCTCCCAAATGGAGGCCCCCGAGGATCGCCCGGTGAGGCTGCGCAAAGATCAGAGACGAAGCTCGCTGAGGCTAGAAGTAAGATAGCCTCCTTGGAGGAAACTGTGAAGCTTCAGCTGGCTCAGCAGTCGGTGCTTCAAGAAAGGCTGTATCTTCTGGAGGAGAGGCTGAGGGCGTCCATATCACCCGCGGAACTTGGGCCTTTAATGGAGAGCAGTGCGAGTCTTGGGGCGGCATTCACATGTGCCGAGTAATTCAACTTATTCATTCGCGGTTCCTCACTAGCTTGTGCTTGATCCCGAGAATGCCAATGCTTTAACCGCGGAAGATTTATACGGGATTTTCGGGAGGCCTTTCCCTAGCTCCTCTCAGCCACGGCCGCCCCGTGATCCTCTTTCTCCGGGGCCTTCGGGACCTTGGTCTCGGCCCGGGCACTTCGGGGTTTGAGAGCTCTAGCCTCGGGAGTCTCTCCATCGGGCGGGATTTTCGGGGCTTGACCTCCAGCTCCTTAGATTTTTTTTTTGTATATGTATTCCTTGATGAATAAGACATAAACTTTTGACAAAGTCTGGCTGTGTATGCTTTTGTTAAGCTTTTCCTTCTAGTGGCATTTGGATAAAACCAAGTTTTTTGAATTCGACCTATCAGGCCGCTCGGACGAAACCGAGTTTTATTAAATTCGACCTCTTGGGCCACTCGGGCGAAACCGAGTTTTATTGAATTCGACCTCTTGGGCCGCTCGGACGGAATCGAGTTTTATTGAATTCGACCTCTTGGGCCGCTCGGACGGAACCGAGTTTTATTGAATTCGACCTCTTGGGCTGCTGATTTTAGGCCGAGTTTCATTCAGTCGACCTGCAGGGCCGCTCGGGCGAAACCGAGTTTTATTAAATTCGACCTCTTGGGCCGCTCGGGAAACCGAGTTTTATTAAATTCGATCTCTAGGGCCGCTCGGACGGAACCGAGTTTCTTTACATTCGACCTCTTTGGGCCGCTCGGACGGGACCGAGTTTTTTTTTTTTGTCCGCGCGCTTCTGGGCTTCTCTTGGCTATCACTGATAGTACTTCTTGAGATGCGTGGCATTCCATGTTCGAGGGATCGGCTTGCCCTCAGCTCGTAGCTTGTATGCCCGTTTGAAGGATTGCCGAGACCAGGAAGGGTCCCTCCCAATTTGGAGAAAGCTTGTTCCGGCCTACATTCTTCCCAGTTGCCTCGATACTTCTTAAGACTAAGTCTCCAACCTCAAATTGCCGTGCCCTTACCTTTTTGTTGTAGTAACGAGCCACCCGTTGCTGATACATTGCTATGCTAAGTTGCGCTCGGTCACGGGCCTCCTCAAGCAAGTCAAGGTGTTCACGGAGCCTTTGGTGGGTGAGGGACCGGGTCGAAGTGTTCTACTCGAAGACTTGGAAGGCCCACTTCTCGGGTATGACCGCTTCTACCCCGTAGCAAAGGCTAAAGGGGTCTCCTTCGTTGACTCTCTCGGAGTAGTCCTATATGACCGAGGAGGATGGAGGGCAACTCATCCGCCCCGGGAGCCCCCAGTCTATCAATTTGGTCTTAAGCCCATGCGGGATCGGCCAGATTTGTGACCTCCACTGGCCGTTGGCACGAGGATAGGCGACGGATGTGACCAGTTAATTTCGAGGCTAGCGCAGTACTTAGAAAACTGTTTCCCGGTGAACTGCGTTCCGTTGTTGGTTATGATGCATTTAGGGACCCCAAATCTGTAGACGATGCACTGCCGGAGAAACTCAGTCGCGTTCTGCTCCGTTATTCGTGCGAGGGGCATTGCCTCCACCCACTTAGAGAAGTAATCTATCCCGACAATCAAGAACTTTCTTTGAGCGGCTGCGACGGGAAATGGCCCGAGGATATCAAGCCCCCACTATGCGAATGGCCACGGAGATTGTAATGCCTGGAGTTCTGTGTGGGGCTGACAGTTCAAATTGCTGTGGATCTGGCAATTCTCGCACTTACGTACAAAGTCCATGGCGTCATACTTCATCGTAGGCCAATAGTACCCTTGCCTCATTATTTTGAATGCCAGATTTTTGCCTCCAATATGAGACCCACGAGATCCCAAGATGCACCTCCGGAGGGCGTATTCGCCTCCTCGGGGTAAGGCACCTCAAATAAGGGGCCAAAATCCGGCGATATAAACAACCCGTCCATGATGGCGTACCACCCCCTTGATCTTCTTTATCCTCTTGGCCTCAACAGGGTCCTCGGGCAAAGTCCCGTCCGTGAGATATCTCAAGTATGCGGTTATCCAGGTATCACCACCCGGCACCTACATAACCTTGGTCTCTGGTTCCTCTATCGTGGGTCGTTCCAGGGTTTTCCTCATTCCTCGGGCGTACTGCTCAGGGTCCCCGGACGCTGCTGCCTTTGCCAATGCGTCGGCCTTTCGTTCCTCTGTCCTCGGAATGTGTATGAATTCTACCTACTCCAAATCTGAGGTCATCCCCTTTACCCTCATGAGGTATTTGGAGAGCTGAGGATTGTTCACTTCGAAGTTCCCGAGGACTTGGTTGATGACCAACTCGGAGTCATTGTAAACCACCAAGTCCCTGGCCGAGCATTCTTTTGCCAATCGGAGTCCTGTAATCAAGGCTTCGTATTCCGCGATGTTATTGGTGGCTGGGAACCCCAAGGTTACGGAGTACTTAATTTCTGACCCCACGGGAGTCCGTAGCACCACACCGGCCCCGCAACCATCCTTCATGGAGGAGCCGTCCACGTGAAGCGTCCATGCTAGCGCTGATATTGTTTTGCCCATTTCAGTATTCTCGGAATCATCACCGGCAAGCGCAGTTGCCTCTACCACAAAATCCGCAAGGGCCTGGCCCTTCATGGCGGCTTGCCTGGGGTCGATGTCGAATTTGCCTAACCTTCAATAGCCCATTTTATCGGGCCGCCCGAGACCTCGGGCTATACGGAGAAACGGTCCTCGGTGGTTGGTCAGTCAGGACCACTATTTTATGCGCCTGGAAGTAAGGCCTTAGCTTCCTGGCAGAGTATACTAGCGCCAGTGCGATCTTCTCCGTGTGCGGATATCGGGTCTCCGAGTCTGCCAGGATCTTGCTGACATAGTATACTGGCTGCTGGTTCCCTTGGCATTCTCTCACCAAGGCCGAGCTCAGGGCCCGGTCGGTCACTAACAGGTACAATAGAGCTCCTCTCCCGGCTGAGGAGAAGCCAGGAGAGGAGGGTTAGCAAGATACGCCTTGAGGCCCTGAAGTGCCTCCTCACAATCATCGATCCAATGAAAGCCTTGCGTCTTAGGTCCTCTGAGTGCCTTGAAGAAAGGCAAATGTCTCTCGGCCGATTTGGCCAGAAAACGGGAAAGGGCGGCCACCCGCCCAGTGAGTCTTTGGACCTCTTTTACGGATGGGGAGAGTGCATGTTTAGGATAGCTTGGATCTTCTCGGGATTCACCTCGATCTCATTTGCGACACTATATAGCCGAGGAACTTCCGGACGTCACCCCGAATGTGCATTTCTTTGGGGTTCGGCTTCATTCCGTGGGCCCCTCAACACTCGGAAGGTTTCCGCGAATCCTCGATGTGGTTTGGCGATGGTGCTTTTCGAGCAAGTCGTCTCGTAGACTTCCACATTTCTGCGCGATCCGGTCCTTGAACATTTTGTTGACCGGCCGTTGAGTACGTCAGCGCGGCGTTCTTGAGACCGAAGGGCATCACTTTGTATGATGCGTCCCTTGGTCAGTCATGAAGGACGTATGCTCTTCGTTCTCGGGACACATTTTTATCTGATTGTACCCCGAGTAAGCGTCCATAAAGCTGAGCAGCTCATGGCCGGACGTTGAGTCCACCAACTGGTCGATCCTTGAAAGGAAAAGTTGTCCTTCGGACAGGCTTTGTTGAAGTCTGTGAAGTCTACGCACATCCTCCATTTTCCACTGCTTTTCTTCACCATGACCACGTTGGCGAGCCAATCCGGGTATTGTACCTCTCGGATGAATCTTGCTTCCAGGGGCTTCTTCACTTCATCCCGGACGGCCACCAGCTTTTCTGTCGAATAATTCCTTCGCTTCTGCCTAATAGGCTTGTGGTGTGGATCCACGCCAAGCCTATGCACTATTGTCTCGGGAGAGATGCCAGGCATGTCCGCGGGGGACCAAGCAAACACGTCCGAGTTCTTCCTTAGAAACTTCGTGAGTTGATCTCGGACGGACTCTTCGAGAGAGCTCCCTATCTGGACGCATTTCTCAGGGTCCTCGGAATCCAAAGGAATTCGTAGGGTAGGCTCACCAGGTTGCGCCTGTTGCAGAGTTGCCTCGTCTCTGAGATCGAGGTCTTCCATTGGCCTGGGAATGGGAGTTTGCGTGACCTGCGACAGGTAGCACATTCTCC
Organism: Nepenthes gracilis; assembly: GCA_033239525.1. NCBI lineage: Eukaryota > Viridiplantae > Streptophyta > Magnoliopsida > Caryophyllales > Nepenthaceae > Nepenthes > Nepenthes gracilis. The sequence continues at coordinate 24,467,569 of BSYO01000002.1, forward strand.
CAGTGGCCTGTTCGCCGAGGACTTCCCCGACACCAAACGGAGTTGGAAATTTCATCTTTAAGTGTGGGATGGAAGTCACCGCTTCAAAGCTAGCAAGGCATGGGCGTCCGAGAATTGCGTTGTACACGGACGGGAGGTCCACCACCAGAAAGGTGAGGATCCTTGACGCCGTCCTCGGGTAGGTTCCCAGCGTGACTTCCAGCTGTATAATGCCTTGGACTGGGACTGGCTCATTGTCGAGCCCATACAGTGGCCCCTCTGGGGCTTTCATTTGACTTTTCCTCAAACCTAACTTAAGGTACGCGTCGAGGTAAAGCAAATTTCTAGAGCTTCCATTATCAATAAAGACTCATTTCATGCGGTAGTCATTGGCTCCGTCTGAAACGAGTGCCGTTACAACCAAAGGGTCACTATGAGGGGAAGTTACATGGGTCATATCCTCTTTGCTAAAACATATAACATCATCCCAGTACTCGTCCCTGGCCTTTTGGAGGCAGGCTCCAGCCGTTCTCCTCGGCCGGTCGGGTTGACACCATGTTTCACGACCCCTGCCGCCCTCAGTTCCTTGGGGTTCAACTTGAGCTCGCTACATTGGGAGGATTGTCCGGTCTTTGCGTAGAAACGGTTGAGGTGCCCCCTCTTTATCGATTCTTCAATCTCCCTCTGCAATGACATGCGGTCTTGGTGGCATGACCTCCGCGGCCAGTGGAAGTCATGAGATTTCGTCCGATCACCTCCATCCTGGATTCCTTAGTGGCTTGGGCCACTTCACGAACTTCTCTCCTCGGACCATCGATGCGTTCGTGCGAGTGTCATTCGCTGGGGGTGAGGTGTACCGGGCGTCTCTCCGGACGGCCGGCTCAAACTTACGATGCTTTGTCACGTACGGGGGACTACGATAGTCCCCAGCCTTTCTCTTCATTTCCGACGTCCTCGAACGGTAATTCTCGTCCTTCTCTGGGCGCTTTGCTTCATTTGCTTCCTCAGCTGCTATGTAAGCCCTTGCTACGGTCTCGGCCTCTTCGAAAGTGTGAGGGCCCTTGTGGATGAGGTGTTTAAAGAAAGCACCTCCCTCCATGCCAGACAAGAAAGCGTTCAGTTTCGCTCCATCTCGCCCGATTTTGGAATTTGCTGGCCTCGGCCACGAATCGGCCAGAATTCCCTCGAGCTCTCTCACGGCACCGCTTCACGCGAGTGAGGTGGTGCAGGCTTTCTCCGCCCTTCGCTGAGAGGCGAACGGTGATAAGAATGTCTTGCCTGGTTCGCGAAAGGTCTTTGATGGAGCCCTTGGGCATCCCATAGAACCACACTCAAGCGTCCCCTTTCGGCGTCAAGGGAAACATTGCACATAGTAGCTTCATCTAGACCCTGGAGACTTAGATGCTCTCGGAACAGGTTAAGATGATCCATTGGATTAGCGCTTCCATCATAAGCCTCCAAGTTTGACATCTTGAATTTTGGAGGCAGCGCCCTTGCCCTGACGTCCGTTGTGAATGGAGATTGGGGAATACTTGCTCTTACTTCTCTCTCAAAACGCGATTTCAGACTTTTGCTAACTTTTCCTCCACATGGGGTGAAGCTGTTGTTCTCCTTGCATTGAGGAGGTGCCTCAACTCGTTGGGCTGGTGGCTCGGCCCGGCCTCTCTCGGGGTCTCGGACAACGCACTGCGTTGCCTCTCGGGCGTGGTGCTCTTGGTTTCCCCGAGATCGGGGACCCAGCGATCTTCTAGTCCGCGAGAGGATTGCCGCTTGAGGCAACTGCGTCCTTGGTTGTTCTGCGAGCGGGCGCCCTATATGGGCGCTCGCGTCTCCTTCCTCCGCTTCGAGATATTTCCGCCTGGGAGCCCCTGGAGGGCGCTCCCTTTGCCTTCTTGTCCTCTTTGGCGCAGAGGGCGAAGATGGCCTTTGACATCTCTTCTACTTTCGTTGCTAAGCCCCGTACGATTGGATCAGGATGGTTTTCGATGCCGACACAGGAGTTGGGAACACCCTCCCGCTTTGTTCTTGAGTCGCGGCACAGGTGGTGGCGCTTGCTGTGCGTTCAGTGCTCACCATTTCGGGATGCTTAGGTGTAAAGGTCGTGATGTGTTGTTAAAACGTAAGTGCAGGGAGAGTGAGAAGTTGACTTTTAGTCATCTTCCCACGACGGCGCCAATGTTGCGTTCGAGTCCGACTGCCGTACGTAGCTGACGTGTGATGACGTCAAGTGGACGGAATCAAGCGCAACACAAGAGAAAAAGTAAGTTGTTTTTGGGCGAGTGGGAGTTGTGAAAGAGAGAGAGAGAGGACACGCAAGTTTTTACATGGAAAACCCTCCTTTGAAATGAGGAAAAACCACGAGGCTAGTGTTCCGAGAAAGATCTTTACTAGTTGATCATTGTTTTTACAAGATACAAATTTTAGAGAGGCACTTTCTTTTCTTTCTTTGGCCTTTTCACTTGCGGTCGAGATCCCTTATCCGTATGCCTTAAGTGGATATTTATAAGGGCAAATGTAATCATGGGAATGCCCATGCGGCTGCGAGGCTGCGGGAGGGCGGCCACCAACTTTCACACACAAACCATACTGTGTCGGGCATTCAGCGTGTTTGGTGAGTTAAAAGCACGCGCCATTGGCAAATCTTTGTGTCGGGAATGTCGATCTTGAGGTGACGGGGCATGCTTGGGATTATTCTTGTGGCGGCGCGTGTAAGCGGGATTTACGACTCATTGGTAATCGTAAAGCCTTGAGCGGGACATTAGGATACCAGAGAAAGTCGCCGTCCTTCTTGACTTATTTTGGAGTTTGGTGAGTCCAGCGTCTATAATGTTTCTAATGCGTGTGTTATCGGACGGTCATAAGAAAGTTCGGTCATCTCGCGTTGCTGAGGTCTCGGACATATGATAGCTTGGGTTTCTCGGGTCAAAGACTCGTCCCTATTCCGTACTCCTTTTAGGGTCCCCGGATAATGGAACCCAACAGAGACACTCTTAAAAAATAAAGCACTCTATCTATTAATTCATAATAATAAACTAACTTACTTAAAAATAAATAGATAAATACAATATTATATTATAAATAATAATTAAAAAATAGTTTAAAATTAGTCAGATAATCTTACTCAGAAAATAAAGCATCTTCTTTTTCTTCATATCTCAGCAGCCCAGATTGGAAATTTAGGCATCTGGTACCCATACGGGAACCATGTTGATAATGCAAGGGAGACATATATTAAAGTATTTGCTTGTTGGAATATTGATCTTTGAATAGTAATAATAATCTTTCTTTCCAACGGGGATGTTGTTTGGAACATACTTTATTCTTGTAAAAAGGGCATCAACATTAAAATATGCATCATATTAATTTATACCATGATATTGTTTTATTTTTTTTAATTTAGATTTTATTTGTTAGCGAGTTAAAACCTAAAAATATCAGACTTCCTTCCAAAAAAATTAGTAAACTATTTAATTTTGATAGATTTTAGAAATAATTAAAGATGTTAAATAGGTCAGGTCACCTATGACACTGTACAGCCCGACCGTTATGGGCTGTGCCAATCACAACTTGTGATAAATAGTATTATATCATTTATAGTACAGTCTAATATTTTGAATTGTGCCAAACCGTATAGTGGATAGTCCTTGTAGTGTCAGCCTGTGACAAGGGGAGCAAGAGAAAGAGATGGAGAATCAAAAATAATTTTATTTTTGATATATATATATATATATATATATTATTTTTTGATATATATGTCATGCTAACCTATGACACGATATAATCTATAGACATATTTAATCTAACACATTATAAGATACATGCTGTGATGGATCGAGCTTTGAAATCTTCGGTTGTGCCATTTAATCCCTACGGAGACAATGTTTTATCTTTTTTGAAAATACTATTTTATTTTATAAAATTTAATAAATTTAAACAACAAGATAATCAGATAAAAAGAAGGAACTAAAAATATCTCAATTGTTAAAGATTTTTGTCATTAATTTTAATCTTTATATTTTTTTTTTTTGAATAACATTAACCACATGTATCACGTTTAAAATTATATAGGAAATATATGTGATGTAAAAAAAAATTTAAAGATACAAAATTTAAAAATGAAGGTTGTTTTTAATTAATTTTTAATACCGAATAAGGTTAGTAAAAATAATATTTAAAATGAAGTTAAAATAAAATTAGACTATTTTTCAATTTATTTTTGGATAGAAAAAATATTTCAATATAGAAAATGGTTAATATGTAATAAGATTTCAATTTTTTTAAAAAATAAAATTATTATATTTTTAATTTTTTCGGATAGAAAAAAATACCGAGTCAATAAATTAATAATAAATGCTGAAACCCGCCCCGCCCAACCATTTCGTGTGAGAGAATCTGCAGTTACTCTCAACATCTTATCGCCCTGTTCTCTCTCTCTCTCTCCCTCTCTCCCTCTCCCTTCTCGAAACGAAACCAAATCACTGTCCTCGAACGGAGTAACGAAACTCTCCGGTCGCCGAAAAAATGGAGAACAACCAGCAACAAGGCTCGCAGTCATCGACATTCCCGGCCCAGCCGCCGTTCCACCACCTTGTCCAGCAGCAGCAACAGCTTCAGATGTTCTGGAACTACCAGCGCCATGAGATCGAGCAAGTGAATGACTTTAAGAACCACCAGCTGCCCTTGGCGCGGATCAAGAAGATTATGAAGGCAGACGAGGACGTCCGCATGATATCCGCCGAGGCGCCAATCCTGTTCGCCAAGGCCTGCGAGCTCTTTATCCTTGAACTCACAATTAGGTCTTGGCTCCACGCGGAGGAGAATAAGCGCCGGACACTGCAGAAGAACGACATCGCCGCCGCCATCACGCGCACGGAGATCTTCGATTTCTTGGTGGATATCGTTCCGAGGGACGAGATTAAGGACGAGGCGGCGGGACTAGGGATGGTTGGGGGAATGGTGGGGTCCGCGGCGGCTACGGCGAGCGGTGTTCCTTATTATTACGCCCCGATGGGGCAGCCGGCGCCGCCTGGGATCATGATTGGAAGGCCGGCGATGGATCCTGCGGCGGCGGGAATGTACGCTCAGCCTCCATCCCAGGCTTGGCAATCCGTTTGGCAGACGGCGGATGAAGCGTCGTTTGGTGGTGCTACCGGTGGTGCCGACGATGGGCAGGGTAGTCTCGATGGCCAGAGGTAATGCGGTGGCCTTCCCGTTGTTTCTTATGTTTCGAATCTAGGTTTTTACATTGGTGTGGGGTGCTTAAACGGTTGCATGCTGATTTTTTCGGTCATATGCGTGGCCTGGTGGTTGTTTTTGTCCTTTATAATTATATTCTGGTTTGCATTCATGTAGACATGTTAAATGCCATTGTTCTTCCCTTTCATTTGGGGTTCGGTCTAATGACTGATTATGAGTTTGTGATTTATTAATTGGTTGATACGCTACCTCTTATTGCCTATCCAAGCGTTTGTGTTGCTGAAGCTTTGAAATTGGCTGAGTACACTTGTACTCTTGAGGCGTGGTTTGGACTCATGTATTTGGATTTAGGAAAATTGGTGGAAGTTGAAGATTAGTTTTATTTTCCCTCAAATTTATAATTCTTTCTGAAATTTTAATCTGGGTAAGGGATGCATATTATACAGTTATGGACTAGTTTGTAGTTGGCCCCTGATTTATAACTCTTTCCTTTTTTGTGCTTGGCATGTTGTTTTCTGAGGGTTTTTTTATCCCCTCTTTCTCAATTTCCTTTTGATAGTGTAGATATCAGTTTTAGGGGAAGGCTAGGAGTTGAAACCTTCTAAGATGAGGAGAGATTCTAACTGTTAAGTTTTGGCATTAGTCTGTTGGGGTCACTCCCGAGTGGCTTATGTCCGCGGACTCCATTGGAGAATGGACGAGGACTTTTGTGGAAGTGTCATGTCCGAGAGGACTTGGACGAGGACTCCATCCACGCGTGCGTTGACCTATTCTCTCATTAATGATCTACGGCTGCAATAAATGCGGACCCAGCCATCAAGTGCGGCGATTGGAAGTTGGTGGCGGCCCTGACTTCCAAAAAAGTTCGCACTGCACGAGGGCGTGGCTGGCGAGGGCGGCTGGCAGAGCAACATGCCCCTGCCACCCTAGGCGCTAGGGTGGTGGGTAGCCTCTAGGGCCGGTGAATATATATATTTATTTACATGTATATATATATGTGTAGAGATCATTTAATGTGTATTAGTGTGTGTGAGGTTGGTGAGTTGTGGTGTGTGCCTTGTGAGCAACCACTTTGTGAGACTTGTGAGAGAAACACTTAGTGAGAGAAAGTTATGCACACTTGAGATTGTTTTCTTTAGTTTGAGCTTGTGTGACACTTGTAAACAATCCCTTTTATAGTGTATTCTAACGCGTGTTTTTCCTTGCTTATAGAAGGGTTTTTACGTTAAACTCGTGTGTTTTCCTCTCGTAATTTCTCTCTACCTCTCTCGTCCGTCCGAGAGCCTTTGCTCTCATTCTGTCCGGCGTTGTGTCCGCTCGGCCTTATGCGTTTTGTTCCTACAAGTGGTATCGGAGCCGAGGTTGTTTACTCGGTGATCTTTGCTTGTTATCGAAATGGAGTTTGGCGTAAGATGGTTTGTTTGAGCGGTTCAAACTTTGACATCCGCGAGCAAAATGTCCGACTTGCTTTTCTTCAAGTCTATGCACGATCCGGTCTTCGCCTCGGAAAAACCGTCGGCGATAACGGAGACGAGGAATGCAGGCGTTGGAGAACAAAAGGTGTGCGGGTTCATCCTGGTTGTGGACGAACGTGTACAACCATGTTCGTAGGGAGGCAAATGCCAAAGCCCTTTGGGAGAAGGCTGGAGAAGCTCTTTGCCTCCAATCCCCAGTAGCAATAAAATTTACCATTTGATGAGGTTGGTCCATGCTCCGTTACAGGGCGGATCTTGTTGCCGACCACTTAAACGAGTTTGAGGATGCGTGGGCCAGGCTCAGCGGTATGGGCATTAAGTTCGAGGGCGAAGTGCTAGGACTTTGGCTCCTAGCAACCCTCCCAGGACTCATGGGAAACCATGAGGGTCACGATCGCCAACATACTCACGACAGGTGTGGTGACACTGGAGATGGTGAAGGAGGTGTCTTTGAGCGAGGAAATCTGACGGCTTTCTCGGGAGACGCCTACCTCTCGTGACCAGAGATCCTTGTCACGGAATCAGGGAAAGAAGCCGGGGCGTGGCCCCAGTCTAAAGACAAGGGCGGAGTAAGTCACGTTCTCGGTACAAGATATGGAGTGCCATCATTGTGGCGAAGGGCCACGTCAAAAGTTACTTTCTACAATGGAAGCGCGAGAAAGCGAAGTAGGGCGAAAAGAGGCGAGGCGAGGAAGAGTCTCGGTCTGTGTTGTGAAAGAGGATCTCCTCTTAACCTGTGAGTCGAGGACTTGATGGTTTGTGGCGGAAACCTTGGTCCTCGGATTGGGTAATGGACTCGGGCGCTTGATCCATGTTACCTCCGGGAGAAGCTGTTCTCCCACTTATGCTCCTTGTGCCCAGAGTGCGAGAATGGGCGATAGCGAGGCGTCAGGAGTTCGCCGGACGTGGAGACATCACGTTGGTGATGAGTCACGGAGCCAGTGACTTTGAAGGGCGTCCGCACGTCCACGACATCAGTGAACATCATCTCGGTTTGGCCGGATGATGAAGGTTCTTGCGGCGTCTTCTGTGTGATATCAAAATGACTAAGGGCTCCATGGTCATTGCCCGAGGAACTAAGGCATCGGCCTTTATATTTTGAAAGCCCAGTGAAGTAGGCGAGGTGAATGCCACGAGGGTGCGGAGTCCTCGGATCTACGCACAAGAGGCTCGGACACATGAGTGGCGTGGCGTGGGTCACTTGGCTGGAAAAGGGTCTCATTCCGAGGTGGATGGAGACATGCCTAGGACGTGTCCTCACCGCATGGCGGGAAACAAAGAAGAGTCTCCTTCTAGGAGACGTAACTTCCAAGAAGTCTCGAGATCTTGGAGCTTGTACACACCGGACGTGTGTGGCCCTCTCCAGAGAAGTCTTTTGGAGGTGCACGGTGCTTTGTGACCTTCATAGACGATCGCTCGAGGAAGTTGTGGGTGTTTCCATGAAGACCAAGGACCAGTCGCGGAAACTTTTCAACTGATTCCACGTCCTTGTTGAGCGGGAAACCGGTAGGAGACTAAAGGCACAAAGGAGCGGCAACGGTGGCGAGTACATTGGGCGGTTTGATGCTGCAGCAGAGCTCGCTGACATCAAACACCGGAAAGACTCCACCAAAAACGCCACGGTGAGCGGAGTGGCAGGAGGATGAACAGCAGCACTCACGGAAAGAGTTAGGTGCATCTTTATGCGAGGCAAGTGCGAGGATCTTTTGGCCGAGGCCTTGAGGACGGCCGCCCATGTTACATTTCTCCGCTCGCCCGATAAGCCTCTGCACGGGAAAGTTCTGGCTGATTTGGGCGGAAGGAAAAGAACCGGCCTCTGAGTCATCATGCGGACTTTTGGTTGCAAGGCCTTTGTCCATGTTAGAGAGATGAGAGGACTAAATCGGAGCCAAAGACACTACAATGTGTTTTTCGGGCTATGGTGAGGAAGAATTTGGGTGGAACTTTATGACCCAAAAAACAAAGAAAGCTAGTTCGTTCCGCACACGTGGTCTTCGTTGAGGGCGAGACCATAGAGGACATTGGGAAAGATGTGAAGTCTCTTTCCAGTACCTCCCGGACGGACACGATTGAGATTGAAAGCGTCGAGTCCAGCCTCTTGTATCCAAATGTCCTCGGATCAAGGGTAACCATGACGAGGATCAGCAGCGAGGTCTGGCGCCTCAGATCGAGTTTGAAGATGTGGTACCTCGCCCGGGGGTGAGGTAGCCCGAGTGAGACGGTCGTCGAGTGAGACGTCCGTCCGAGTCCCTTTCCGGCTGTGAGTTTGTCCTCCTCCCGATCTTTGGAGAACCGGAGAGACCGAAGAGGCCATGGCGATCTTTGAGAAGGATAAATGGTTTGAAGCCATGGAGGAAGAAATGACTTCCCTTCATGAGAACCATACATTTGGTGCGAATTGCCTAAGGGGAAGAAGGCTCGAAAAATAAATGGGTCTTCAGTCAAGGCGGCCAGGGACGAGCGCCCTAAGACACCAGGCAAGACTTGTGGTCATGGATTTTGGTCGACAAAAAGGGTGTTGACTTTGATGAAATTTTTACTTTGTTGTGAAGATGTCCTCGGCCCGTGTAGTGCCTTGATTTGGCGAGCAGCCGTTGGACACGGAGGTTGGCGACTAGATGTCCGGACGGCCTTTCTCCATGGAGATCTAAAGGAAGAGATCTACATGGAGCAACAAGACGACTTTGAAAGTCAAAGGAAAGGAGGGGCTTGTTTGTCGTTTGAAGAAGAGCTTGTGGCTGGCAAAGCAGCTCCAAAGGCAGTGGTCTAGGAAGTTCGAGCAGTATGGTCAAGCAAGGTTACCATAAGACTTCCTCGGACCTTTGTGTCTTTGTGCGCAAGTTCTCGGACAGCCCGATTTCGTTATCCTTCTCTTTATGTGGACGACATCTTTGGTTGTCGGACGAGAATAGTGCTCGGATCATAGAGTGAAGAAGCCTAAGGGCCGATCTTTTTCGCCATGAAAGACCTCGGATGGCGAAACAGAGTCACAGGAATCGAGGATTTCGCGACAGGAGGGCCAGCTTTGGGCTGTCGGGAGGTTATATTGAAAAGGTGCTTCAAAGATTCCATATGGAAGGGTCAACACAGTCCGCGCACCTTGTGACCATTTCGGGAGGCGAGTAGCGGCGGTGTCGGAGTCTCGGACTTTGAAAAGCGCATGAGTAAGGTTCCTTACTCCTCGGCCGTTAGCCGATCTTATATGCAGCGGCCGTATATGCGGCGGACATTGCTCATGCGGTTGGCCTTGTTAGCGATTTCTATCAAACCCGGGGATGGAGCATTGTGCGGTGAAGTGGATCTTGAATATTTGCGCGGGACCTCAAGGTGGGTTTGATGTTTGGAGAAGAGAAGCCTCGGTTAATTGCGTACACTGGGCCTTGAATATGGGCGAGGGACGTTGATTCTAGGAAATCAACGTCCCAGGATACTTGGTGAAATTTGCGGGAGGGGCGGTCTCGGCACCTCGAGAGTCTGAAGTCGCGCTCTCGACCACGTGTTGAAATTCATCACGCGTGCCAGGCCCGCAAGGAAATCTTTGTGGATGAAGAGGTTCGGCCAAGAATTGGGTCTAAGGCAAGCGGCGAGATCCTTTGTGATAGTCGAGTGCCATTCACTTGTGTAAGAACTCCTCATTCCATTTCTCGGTCAAAAGACATTGGCGTGCGATATCATTGGGTGAGAGATGTTTTTTGATGATGGGCGGTATCGATTGGAAAGGTCGCTCGGAGGATAATGGGTCGGGACATGATGACAGGGGTTTTGCCAAAGGAGAAGGCGGGAAGCTTGTTGTGACATTGCTGGTCTAATCGACTTTACTCCCACTCGGTTGTGAGGGGAAGTTTGTTGGGGTCACTCCCGAGTGGCTTATGTCCGCGGACTCCATTGGAGAATGGACGAGGACTTTTGTGGAAGTGTCATGTCCGAGAGGACTTGGACGAGGACTCCATCCACGCGTGCGTTGACCTATTCTCTCATTAATGATCTACATTTCGCAATAAATACGGACGAGGAGCTCTTTGTGCGGCTTGATTGGAAGTTGGTGGCGGCCACAACTTCCAAGAAGTTGCAGACCTGCCAGGCGTGCGCCTGGCAGGCGGCCTGGCAGGCAACATGCCCTGCCACCCTAGGCGCTAGGGTGGCTGGGTAGCCTCCTAGGCTGGTGAATATATATATTTATTTACATGTATATATATATGTGTAGAGATCATTTAATGTGCATTAGTGTGTGTGAGGTTGGTGAGTTGTGGTGTGTGCCTTTGTGAGCAACCACTTTGTGAGACTTGTGAGAGAAACACTTAGTGAGAGAAAGTTGTACACTTGAGATTGTTTTTCTTTAGTTTGAGCTTGTGTAGCCAACACTTGTAAACAATCCTTTTATAGTGTATTCTAACGTGGTTTTTCCCTTACTTATAGAAGGGTTTTTCCACGTTAAACTCGTGTGTTTCCTCTCATAATTTCTCTCTACCTCTCTCGTCCGTCCGAGAGCCTTTGCTCTCTGTTCCTGTCCGAGCGTTGTGTCCGCTCGGCCTTCCGCGCGTTTTGTTCCTACATAGTCTTCTATCTTGATTAATTTGTTGGAAGTGGCATGCTGCTGATGTAGATCCCTGAGATCATCGATAAATAGAAGGGCTTTTCTGAAGTATCTTGTTGTCAACACATTGTCTGCTTAATGCTCAAATGCAAACATACTTTAGTAGTGCTCTCCTGTATTTCCATCCGCACCTCGACTTGCTTGATTCCATATGCATGTCCATGGAGGAAGGATTTAGAGTGCATCTCTATCATCAGAGGCAAGGCTTGTACACTCACCAAACTTCTGTTCCATTCCTGAGCTTAGCTTCTGAAGAACATATACCTACTTCATTCCATCAACTTGAAGCAATGAGACCTTCCGACCCTGTAACAATGATATCCACTGTACTCCATTATGGTTACCTGAAATTAAAGTACTATGGTCATTTCAACTTGAACAACTTGTATGGGTACACTGTACACTAAATCCCCTTTACTATTGCGCCCTTGTCTGATCAAAAAACTCAACTTGTGAAAGTTTTTTGATTAATTGAAGCCAAAGAAATCATCTTCGTTGCATTTGTGTAAGCATCATGAAGATGCTTGGTTTTGCGTCTCTCTTTTCTTGTATCTATCCTCAAAGATAACAAACCCTCCAACCCCTCCATTCCAGCAACTTTTATGTCTCTATGCAAATGATTTGCCTCCAACCAGAACCAAACTGTGGTAAAACAACTGTCCCTTACCATGTCAATGCAATCCATAAACAAAATGGGTTTTTTTTTGGGAACAGGGGAATGTGGTAGGGGAGCCACATTGAGGAGAAATATAACAGGAGGAAAGGGATAATAACTATAAACATTTTTTTAAAGATGCAGGACGCATGAAGATGCAATGGGTTCCTGGGGCCTAGGCGCAGGTGCTTACTTAATGGAAGCGAGGCGCTCATTTATGAGATACATATATATAGGGTATTTTTGTAATGAATTTTAATTTTTAATGCTAATTATTGAATAGCGATACCAAAAATATTTATGACAATTAGCATAAACTTCTAATTCATTAACTAACTTGAAATAATGTTCTCAAAATTTGTTATTTATGATCATCATCATATAAAAGTTCATGTATTTTCTTTCCTTATAAGTTTGAATTACTTCTTCATATTTATTTGTGCTCTCTAAGTTAAAATATTCATTATTTATAAATTTCAATGAAGTAGCCTTAGAGGCACTTAACATGCAAAATTCACACTATTTTTAAATTTAATATTATGTGTAGCCTTATTTTAACTATAAAGCCCTTTTGTAAAATATTAACTTTAAATGCAAATTCACTGTCCACATTGTAGTTTTCATCCATTCTTCTAATCAGTCACTCATTACTTTTATTAATTCCAATTTTATAAATACCAAATTAGTATTATAAGTAAGTATTGGATATAATGGCTAATTTAAAAAGAACAATTCAATTTTTTTGAAAAAAATTGTAATGCGCTTAAGGCACACAACCATTAGAATGAGCCTTATCTTGGTATGTTGAGGCAAGAGTTTGAGCCACTGGCCTAGGCACACAAGCAGCTTGCCTTTAACAACATTGACTGTAACTATCAGTAGTTTGAACTCTTCTAGCTCTCACATGGACCATGTCCTTTGCTTATTATCTTCAAGATTCTAAATTTTTCTCTCACTGAAATTAAGTAAAGAACCACCAAATCTAAGCATGAAATGGCATCTGTGGTTTCAGGAATTACAAAAGTAAACCCAATGGCAGTAAATAGGTGTTTGACACTGGTAATGATTTTTCATTTCCCCGTTAGATTCCAAAACACAATACTGATGTTGACACGTGGGACTTTTGAGGTTCAATAGGATGGGATTCTATCATCTGACAATCAAATGCATAAGACATATACTTAGCAATCCGGTAAGGTTCTGTAGTGTTTAATTGATGAAACTAAATTTGAATTGAAGTATTCGGGCACATGTAGGTTGTTTCTTGTGATTTTAAAACCATTGGTCCTAAGATATTATGGTGCAGCCTTATTTTTATTCCAAGACTCACCATCAAGAAATGATAAGAGAGGTTCTGATATTATTCCTTTTTTCAATTTGTCCAATCAATTTCATATAAGACTGCAATGCATTTTGGATGCTTTTAGTAAAAATGTCTAAATTTCATTTTGCCATTTTAGAAGGTTGGCTACAACATTGTGCATGAGGTGCATGAGGAAATAAAGGAAAATGTGAGATTTTACCAGTTCATTAGGATTATTTGTACCGTGCTTCTATTCTCTGGATTTGCAATTCTCTTGCATTCAGTCTTTTGATGGCTTATGTCCCTATATAAGCCTTGTCTGTGCTTTCAGTGATGAAAATTGGAGGAAAAACTTTCAACTTGAAGCTTGTGGATGGCTTATATCTGGGCAATGAAAATGAATTTAGTGATACAATTTTTTCTTTCCCCTTGACCATTTGGAATGGCCAGAGGAGTTTTTTGGAAAGAAACCATTGATGTGACAGTAGTTTGGCTTAGATATGCAATCAAATAAATCATCTTCCCGGGAAACTGACTCTGAAAACCTTTGTATAGATGTTGAAGATCATGTTGGCTACTCTTTTCCCTGATTTCCTACTTAGCTACATTGAAGATGAACACCATAAGTTGAAGTTCGTTTCCTTTTTCTCGAAAAATTTCTGCATTGTGTGCATGTTCAGGATCTCCTTGATGATCAAAGAAGTTTAGGTGATGAGTTTAATGCTTCAGATTCAGAGGTATGAATATGACAGAATCTTCCAGTATTGTCACTACTGCAAAAATTTGGAGTTTTATCTTTTAGCGAACTCTTTGCTCTCTCCTCTTCCCATTCTCCCTCCCACTATCATTTGCTTTCCCCTTCGTGTTATTTATATATACTGATTCCTCTCTTTTTTGGGGGGGCTACGTACAGCCCATGCTTTCTAGTTATTAATGGAATTTGTAGCATTTTTCCATGTTTGTGTACTAGGCTGGTTTATGGCCAGCAACTGTAGCATAGATGTAAATATCGGTCCTGGTATGTATCAGCATTATGCTCATCTATCAATATTTTTAAATACCGTAATAATGTCACAATATGTTGCAATGTTTGGCCAATAAAGTTTGTCAACTTATAATTTTCAGAAATTTTTTTCTTCCAATATATCTAAGATTAATATATATTACCTGATATATTTGATACTAATATTGCCACATCGAATAACACATTGATTTTTGCATCCATGGTTGAGATGCTTTCCTTTGGGAAGGTACGGGGGTATGAGACCCAGTAGACTTCTCTGCCCTTGCAGGACCGTCTGAACCACCTCAGAATCTGTCCATCCCTACAGCAGAAAGTAGATTTGCATGCAGATTTATTTGAGTGCTCGGATAATTATAAAATGGAATAAGAAAAATTGCATTTGATACACATCCATTTCACTCCCCGTCTGGAGGGTGGAGGGAAACGAACACCCAGCTTGTAACAGAATAGGGAAGGAATATAAGATAAGCATGACATTCATAAGCATATAAAAGCAAAAACTATAGAAAATAAGATAAGAAAAAGACATTTAAGGTAGTCTGGAGACTTAAAATATTAGTCAAATGAAAAACTTTTGAGGAAATTTGAGTTAATTTTGATTGGAATAAAAGTGGTGTGGTACATCTTGGAAAACATAATGTGATGTAATAAAAGAACAATTTAGAAGTATTTGTACCATTAGACGATATTGCCCTAGATTGAGTGGATGACGAAAACATACTTATGTAGCTGATCTCACCTAATGGGTCATAAGGCTCTATTATTGTTTTTGTTTTTGTAGGAAGCTTTTGTAAATGACCTTAAAGTCATCCTCCCACAAATATCTCACCCTAATTTCACTGACAGTAAATTCTGCCTTGTATTCTTCTGCAGCTAATAAACTTATATGCAGATAGCATGGGGCTTCTGGTGATTCAAGGATCATCAAGCTTTGCTGATGCTGCATTTATCAGTTCATGCTTTATAGTTTTCACTCAAGGGACTGCTATTATCAGGTATTCTGCAGAGTAGTAACTCATGTAATGTGTCAATACTGCTAGAAGCTTGAGAAATCTTTGTTCATATGCAGTGACAAAAGTTCTACAAAGAGTAATGAATTTCTCTTATTATTCATCCAAGGTGCAGTAGTGGATTTATGGTCGTATTGCTTTAAATTTTTATACCCTATGTTTATATCAATTTTAATTGATGGCAACAAGTTAATCAGGGAGTTTTGGCACAGTTGTTGAGTTGTCGTCACATGGCCTAATACTTGTAAGTTTAAGTTATAAAAATAATCTCTTGAATAATATTAGATAAAATAACATATAATACACTCAGTAGTTGGATTCTTCCCTAAATCCTAACATGGAGGGAGCTTTATATACCGGCCCGTCCCTTCTTATGTCATTACTTGATGACTTAGCCTTTTAGGCTAGTTGATTACTTAATATACTTTCTTTATCTATTATTGATTTGCTAGATTTGATAAACGGATCGTATTTATGTGACTTTTCTATTTTTTGGGGATTAGGGACCCATAAGGAAATTTCTCATGGCCTAGCCTTCAAAGGGAACCTGGACACAGGGATGATAGAAATTCCAAATCAATGCAATATTAGACAAATTGGCATAGTTCCCTCTCCTTTGACCGGGTTTAAATTTATGTATAACCTGAATTTTATAATGGGGTTTTGGGTTTACTACTCTCTATCTAAATCCTACCCAAATGTGATATATAGTATGTAATGATGTATAAATGCCAACTTTTATGATACATGCCAACTTCAATTCAATGTAAATGTAACCTTTATTATTATTATTATTATTATTATTATTATTATTATTATTATTATTATTATTATTATTATTATTTCAATTTCATGTAGATTTTAGTTTTAGAGAATATATGCTCAATGAAGAATTATGAATAGTTCAGTTTTTTTATGAATTTAAGATTTAAAATATTTATCCATTTTGATAGTTGAAAGTATTTTTTTTGCCTTATTTTTAAATGAGATATAAACAAATTTGTTTATGAGCTTATTCACAGGCCTATAATACAAGCTTGGTAAGCTGTTCTTGAGCTTACATAAATCAAGTCAACTCGATTTTTTTTTTTTTTTTGGCATATCTACAACTGTAAAGTCACCAAAATGCGGGCTAAAATGAGCCAACCAAATAAATTTGATATCATATTCACTGTCGTTCTATTTTTTTTTTTGTGATAAATGAGCAAATTTATTCTTATTTTATTTTCACAGGTCTAGTGAAAAAGCCCATGTAAAAAATTTATGTTAAAATTTAAGAGAAATTATTTTAAAACAAACTATAATCAGACAAAAAATTATTGTTTCGTTTTAATGTGCAGTTCTATGAAAAGTTTAAAAGAAATTAATTGATTTTTAGGGTAAGTTATGCTTGGAGTAAAGAAGAAAATTAAAAATTTTAAATTAGAAAATTATAAATATATCTAAATATATTCTATTTAGATAAAATTTGATGGTTTTTTCATCATAAACACATGAAAAAGCTATGAAAAATGTCAAAAACATATCTAAAAACATTTGCTACCTTTTTGCTAATTTTTTAAATTATTATTTATAAAAATTTCGATCATTTGATAAATTAGCAATATATCATGGCCAAGGAGAAATGCCCAAACGGTGTAAATACTCCCACGAGCCAAGAAGCGGACGGCCGAGAGGCCAATTACAATGCAAAAGATAGCATTCTGAGTCGAGAGGTCTCGTCCGCTCAGGCGGCTCGAGGATATTGCAGCGACATCCAAGTACGGATTCGAGAAGTCAAGAAGAGATTGAGGGGGCTTTCCCTAGATCCTCTAAGAGCTGCCCCCTCTACGAGTTCGCGAACTCACAAGGAGCTCCATGACATTGCACTAGGGGATGCCATTAGCGTCTGATTGAAACTAATCAGCCGCTACAATTTAAGGTGACGCCTTTGGGCAAGACCGATAGCTAACCCGTTGACACGCTTAGGACTGCGGTGCCATTAAATGACAGTGGACACTGCACAAATCCCGGCCACCCGATATTTCTACGTGTCTTTATCCAAAGATCTTTCATATAAATATTAGTCCCTTTCCAAAGGACCGATTCTCTCCCCAAACTTGCTTGCTTAAAGAAGGAAAAGGCCCACTAACTTCTCTCTCTTTTAAAAAAGAGTGAAGAAGCTTCCCAACGAGGGTGGTAGAGCCTTATGAGCTATATCCCTAGGAAAGAGATAAAAAACAAGAGAAATAAAATTAAAACTCAACTTTTATAAAAAAATTTCTAAAGATCAACCGTCCAAGAGGTAACGTAAAATTCGGGTGGCCTAATCTCCCTATCTAAACATCTCAAACAGTGCATTTTTTGGTCAATTTTAACCATCTTCACAACAAAATATCCCCTATCAGATGATGAGTCAATTATAAATACCGATTAGAAGATAATTCAAGAGCCGGATTGATTAAATATTTTTAAAATATTTTATTTTACTATTACGAAGAAATTTGTAAGGCGGTCTTCGGACCCAAAATCGCAAAACAAGTTATAGGAAGGACGAGAAGACCCCGCCCCCGAGGACGGGAGAAGGAAAAGAAGGGCAAGTCCAAGATTCAAGGGCCCGGCCTCGGCAAGAAGAGCCCGAACAGAGATGGTCCTTGGAGAGGCCCCGGGGAACTTGCTCTTACCGACTCCTCACCAACATCTTTATTATTAAAGAACCCGGAGGGAGGCGACAGGTGGGAATTGCCATTACCACCGCACTCGTGGCACGACCCGAGGACTTAGAAGCTCAAGTGGAAATCGAGCTACTGCAATGGAAGGCTATCTCGACCGCTTCCGCCACGACCCGGCATGGCCCCGGGACAAGAAGACGCACCTTGGTCGCGCGCGCTCAAAGGGCAAGGCCAGGATGACGCAGAACGCTAACTAACCGAGGGCGCCAATACTCCGGCGAATCCCAAACGTGGGTCACAAAAAGAAAATTTTAAAATGCGCGGATCGATGTAACCGAGTAACATAAAAAAAAGAGAAAAATAGAGGCCACTCAATGTAAAACGTGTACATCAATGCGTCCCTTCATTAGGCCTATTAAAGCGTTCTCATGCTCCCTCATTAACGATGAAGCTTCGCAAAGACAAGGAAAAATATTATATTTAAATATATTTTTAGGACCGAGCAAACCCTGCAGGTCGGACCCCCAGGCCACAACTAAGCGCCCCTTCGGACCAGAGGTCGAACCCCGAGGTTCGATTTGACAGAAGGTCGGACCACGTGAAGATATCAGAATCGGGAAGGCCCCTGGTGAGGTTAGGTCACAACTCCAAAACTCGATTGTGACCGAGCGGCCCCAGGTCACAAATTTTGACCGAGCGGCCCCGGCAGGTCACAACCCCAAAATTACCGAGCCACCCTGCAGGTCAAAATAAACTCCTGGGCTATGACCGGCGGCCCCAAATCGGACCTGAGGTCAAAATTAATAAATCGGCCCCGTGAGGTCATAAGGTCAAAAGGATAAAGTTAGAAGATCCTAAAAGGGTCACACGCCCAAAGAAGTTAAAAGGCCAAGATCTTAAAGAGATCAAAGCTAAGAGTAATATCGCGCCGCAAAAAAAAAAATGAAGACACTCATAAACAAGACAAAAGAAACGTCAGAAGCTCTGATGCAAAAAGGACAAGTCTTATTCACAAAATGAAATACAAGTGTGACAAAATAAGAAAAAGAAACAACGTATCGGAGGAGCGCTCGAGCTCCCTCTCCGAGCCTCTTGGGCTCCCCGAAGACCCCGTCTGTCCGGCCAAATATTAAATAATAGGAAAAGGCCTAAAACGCCGTATAAGTCTTCTACGCTCAAATTGGCGTTCTGGGATCGAGAACGACCCCGCTGAAATCGCGAGACGGATACTCGGCGGCACACATGCGGATGTAGATTGCTGCCCAACATAAATAGGCGTCCTCAACCTCTCCTCCCCGACGAAGGATCCGATCTCGGAGGGAGGCCAAGCCGCAGGAGCTGACGGTGTCCTCCAAAGAAGCAATCTTCTCCTTAGCTTCAACTCCACTTCCGCCTCGTCAGCGCTTGCCTTCTCGGGCGGCCCTCGAACCCATTTCAAAGGTGGATTGGGCGATCACCCTACCATTATTCGAGGCCTCCAACCGACTGGAGTCACAGCACGGGAAAGGCTCATCAAAATACGAACAAACAGAGCAAGGCAAGAAAAGAAAAGAGGGATTACCTTAGAAACAAGAGGATCGCCCCCGTGCCATGCTCCCTGGACCTCGGAATCCGAAGACAAAGTACACAAGGAGAGCTATAAAGGCACTTAGGAGGGCCTTCAAATCAACATCCCCAAGAAAAACCGCTTCGACTTGGACCACAATAGGGCGCTCGGAAGGATCAAGGGGCATGAGCTCGTCGAACTCGACCTCCACCACCTCTCGGATCATCTCGCCGTCATCCCCTCTCGCAGTCCACCACGGCCCAGCCTCCTATGTCCTCAAGGATGATCAATTTCCGAGACGTCACTGCAGCAAATTGTTGAGGACAAAATCATCATGAACAATTGCCCCGAAGACTCGGCGGGGGATTAGCGGTGGGAGTGAAGGCGAGACCTTCAGGCCCCGAGGACTTAGTGGGAGGATTAGCAGTGGAAGTGAAGGCGAGACCTTCGGACCCCGAGGACTCAGGCAAAGAGCCAGTCCTCGGCCTCTTAAGCAGAGGAGCAGCCACGTCATCGTCACTTAAGTCATCGATGTTGAAATCATCGACATCGCCATCGCCACTCGGAGGAAGGCTCAAACCGCCGGAGCCCCAAAAGAAGACACGGGCGGTCTACGGGACCCTGGGATCTCTCGGCCCCAACTCTCTCCTCGATCTCTTCTTCGACTTCTCGAAAAAGTCATGGGCAAGCCTCGGCCCGGGTCCCCACTGCTTGCCGAACTTCTCGGGGACCGGATGCGCTTGTTCGGGGAAAGCTCCTGCATTGGCCAAAGACCAAGTCTTGAACTCCTTTACATTCTCCTGTCCTCCTTCGAAGGGTCGGCTAGCCACATTCCCCACTTAAAGGGAACGCCCAATGCTCATAAACGCCTAAGGAAGAAAAACTTATCCTTCCACCACTTCGTGAGTCCGGGTTACTCTCCGCGGATCAAGAAAAGTCCTATGGAGTCATTATAATCAGGTTAAGGTTCGCGGTAAAGCGGAATATCACCTCGATAGTAAGAGCATTCAAGAGCTCAGGGCACCGGGAAGAAAACGACCTCACCGCATTTGGCCAAGTCGGCAGAGGCACCCGAGGTGCCCTCGTAACATCGTAGAGCTCCTCCGTGATGGAAACCGTAGCCCACCTTTCGAGGTGGACCTCATAAACGGTGATGAAGCGCCCGAGGACACGGCGCCTGTCGTGCGACTCCGGATCATCACGGCCGTGGACTCGAGATTCGATATCGAGCTCGACCGTAAGCCTGTCCGAGCGTTAGCATCAGTGAGGCAACTGTCTCACTTACAGGCGCCATGAGCGCGAAAAGCAAAAAAAAAATGGAAGGGAAACTCGAGCGAAGAAAGAACGGAAGCCCTCAACACTTAGAGGAGAAAACGAAAAGCAGACGCAAAGATGGAAAATCGGAGCAACGAGGCGTTTAAATAACCCAGGAATTCAAAAAGCGCACTCATTACCCTTGCCACGCGTCGCCTGGCCATTCGTTTCAGAGGGATGATGGCCTTTCCTTTTTCGCGCTGGGCCACATCAATCGAGTATCACATTTAATGCTCCGCAGGGAAACGAAACGGCGCGGCTGGAACCACTTTGGACCTAAGAAGCCCTCGAACCACCTCCCATCAAGCTCAACACCGCACTCACTCCCAAGGACGACGCGTTCTGGGACGGGTCACTATGAAGGGCCTGTCCAAACGTGAGGCAGGTTGACTCGACCCATTCAGGAATGTCCGTATCAAGTTGTAAGAGCGCGCGCCCAAAATCGAGCAAGAAGCAACCAACTCTTCTAGAAGACCGGTGACTTCATGTTAAACGGCCGAGAACCTCGAGCCCTTTGGCATGGGGGGCTATGTTGGGCCCCAATATAAGGGCCTATAAAAGCACGGCCCAGGAGAAAGGCCCAAATGGGAGGCCCAGAAATACTCCCACGAGCCAAGAAAACTGGACGGCAGAGGCCCCAGCAGAGGCTACTGGCTAAAAGACTCAATAGTCAAAAAGCAGGTCCAAGTGGTCCCGTCCGCTCATAAGAAAGCTCGAGGATATCGCTAGCGACATCTAAGTACGGATACGAGAACCCTGAAAGCCTCGCCAAGTGTCTCGTAACTGCCCGAGAAATCGAAGAGACTCCGCGGCTTTCCTAGCAGGGATCCTCTCGAGAGCTGCCCTCTTACGAGTTCGCGAACTCACAAGGAGCTCCACCTAAGGACGAGGACCCCTCTATGCATGCAGCCGGGGATACCGGTGCAAGCCGACTTCGCCGATTGGCAACCACCGCTAGTCACTATCTAAACACGCTGGTCAACCAAGACGACGCTGGGCCGCATTGCCTACCCGGTGGCGCCCGGCGCGGGCCCATCCCACGACGCGTCAGCGACGTTAAATGAGACTAGTGGAACACTGCACAAATGTCACGCCGTGTGTCTTCTCCCCAACGGCATGATCTTTCATAAATACCTGAAATTCTTTCCAAAGGATGGGATTCTCTCCCCAAACTTATCCGAGAAAGAAGGAAAAAGGCCCACTATGGACGGAATAAAAAGTGAAGAAGCTTCCCAACGAGGGTGGTAGAGCTTTCCAGGTCGATATCCCTGGTGGAAAGAGATGAAGCGATTAACTCCTAACACTCAGATTAGAAAGATTTTCACCTAAATAACAAGATTTAAAGGCCCGAGCGCTTGATTTTCTCCCAATTAAGAGGAGGTTTTCACATAAAAATCTGGCCTTAATCTCCCTCTCGTACCCAACATCCGAAACATTTGTGTTCTTGAGAATCCTTGGATCCGATTTGGATCCAAAACGCAACACATTTAGAAGAAATAGTTTTAACGTATTTTTATTATATTTTGATTATTATAATGTTGTATAGTTTTTTATCGGACTTGATAAATTTTTTTCTTTATTTATAAATTTAATTAATTAAAAAATAAATATTTAGAGCTATTTATAGATATAATTAATAAATCATGTAATTTAATATTTTATTATATGATAGGATCATCGGTACTAATTACTGTAAGATAGCATTTTGACATTTGTCTTAGGATTAAGTTGATTGATTAGATATTTAATTATGATATTTAAATTATTGTCTGATTGTAGTACAATTTAACTTTGGGCCTTAAGTTGGGGATGCGGTGCCATGACAATAATATATTTCTCATTATCCAAAGAAATTAAAAATATTATTTTATTTATTAAAATTTCTTCTTTTTAAAAATATAATTTATGGTATTATATAAATAAAATAAACTCAATTATAAAAAAATAAAGATCAACCGTCCAATATAATAAAACTCAATTTATCTAATATCAAATACAGTGCATTTTTTTGGGGTCAATTTTAACCATCTTCACAACAAAAATATCCTATCAATTGAGTCAATTATAAATATCGATTAGAAGATAATTTGATTGATTAAATATTTTTAAAAATATTTTATTTTACTATTACAAAATTTGTAAGTATTCACTATGCAATATCGAATCTATCATTGAGTAAAATTTTATTTATTGTTAATTTTATATTTTATTAGAAATAATTATGATTTTTGTCATATAAATCAATAATCAAGATAAATATAAAATTTTAAAAAATAATTTTAAATAAATATTTAAATTTATTAAAAATAGCAGTGTTTTAATATTATATTTAAATATATTTTTAAGTATAATTTTTAAAATATTAAAAAATATTTTAATTATAACACTGATATTTTAATCCAAATTATATAGTGATAAATAATATGATACATTGATATTAATAAATATTATAAATAATAGATATTAAATAATTAATAATAAATGATAAATAATAATAATAATAAATGGGAGAAATAATATATATTAATAAATATTAATAATAATTAGTAATAAATAATAATATTAAATAATATTAAAATAAAATATTAATAAAATAATAATAGTAATAGTAATAAATAAATAAATATAATAAACAATAATAATAATTTTTATTATTATAATTATTATTATTAAAAAAAAATGGAAAATAGGATGCAAATGAACAAAGAAGGAGAGAAAAATTGATGGCCAAGATTGCTGCGATGACTTCTACCAATCGTTTGGAGTAGTCATTTTCCTTCTTTTTTTCTATCATTAGCTTTGTTTTTTCTATTAGTGTTGCCTCATTTGCTTTGAAAGAAAGAGTTGCTTTCGTGTTCCTCTGTGGAGGCTCGTAAACAAATGAAACCAACAAAGAGAGTCGAGGTTCCACGGCTATGACCATCGTTGACGTAGTTGCCCTTATTGTCATTGTTGGGTTGTCGCCGGAACTTGTCAAAGCCACTGTTGTTGACATTTTCAGTTAGTCAGGCTAGTTGATTTGAGATCTCCTTCGTAAGTAAAATCCCTCTTATCTGCAAGTAAATCTTTCCATTTTCATTGTTAATGTGGATTTCTTTACTGTGTGCGTGATTTAGTGAAAATTCGGCCATGTTTCCTATGAATCAAAAAATTTTGAGAGAAAAGCCAAGCACTGCAAAGAACCTAAAATTTTGTTGGTTTCTCATTAAATTGAGGGTCGAAATTTAGTGGGATAATATAACAAAATAGTTGTTGTTCATGTGGGAAAAGAGATGTGAGATTGTTCTTGTTTTACGGTGGAAATTGGATGAGATGCGAAATGACAGAGCTCCATGCTCTGTTTGCGCGTCAGGTTGTCAGTCAGGGGAAGTGGAAAGAATGTGATTTGGAAATCAATTGCTAAATGGGTAGTATGGGATACATTGTGTGGGTACAGATATATTATACGGATACGTGTATATATCCATACATATGTACACGGACGGTATAGATATGAAGAGAATATGCAGGGTATGTCTGTGGGCGTGTGTGTCTATGTTGTGTGTGATGGTAGTGGTTGTGTATGAAAGAAGTGCATCGATGCTAAAGGTGTGTGTGCACGTCAAAGAGAGGTTAGCAGCGGATGTAGAGTTTATGAAAATTTATGAGTGACTATATATATATATATATATATATATATATATGTACATGAATAATTGATAAAATAAATACTAGCATATTATATGATGGTAAATATGTGTGTACATATTTTAGAATATAGGTTGATTTATAAAGCGTGGTTAAAGTTATTATATAGTCTCATTAGAAATTACTAGAAGAAATTGAGATGAATAAATCAGATTTGGAAATAATAAGATGGTCCGTAGGTGACGATTAAGATATGATTTTAGTAATAGAATTCGTATATTATAATAGAACGGAAGACTAGATGAATATAAATATATACTTTTCAATTCTCTTTTGTTCTTTCATTATTTCATGATAAATTTCTTTGTATTAATCTTGATGGTGTGAGTACAATCCTTATTAGTACTGAACGACATTTCTATTGTTGTACTTGCAAAATCTCTTTTACTTTATATTCGATTGCGTGATTATTTGGATTGTTGGCTTTTTACAGTTAAGGTTAATGAGAACGTATGAAAATATTAAGGTATCTAGTCGAATGGGAGGTTACGATACTTTAACGTAGTTTACACTTATTCGATAATGATTTTTGTATCATAATGATAATGATGTATATTGTTTATTGTGGATTGATACTTATAACTATGTGACCATCGTAAGAGATGATATTAGGGATATCATTTAGCGAGGGATATCACAAATGGTATAGGCATGCTACGGGTATAGTCTCAGGGAGGATTATAGGGGTAGTGGGAATACTATGAATAATCTCGTTGCACTTACCCAACCGTTGGAGGCGTAAATATGCGAATTTTGGTTCGCGGTGGCAGAATAAGATCCAAGAAAATTCATTATGATATTCTCGTCATTGTTAATACCTCTGGAGTTCGGGATTTGGTAGAATCTATAAGTTATATTCGGTAGAATTCATGTGTCAGATTTTACGATATTCAAATTCTGTAGAATCTATGTTATTCAATATTATTTGGTTTTCAGGTTGTTTACGCTGATATTTAGATCAGGAGATTCATTTATTTTTTATAGGATCGGATTCTGAGGAATTTTCGTCTCTTATTGGAAAAATCTTATGATCTTTGTCATATCAAGAACTCTGGTAACTTACCTTTCTTATGCACTTGAATCGTAGATGCGATGAAATATAAATTCTTGAATATATTTATTTGTTAGATATTGCATTATTATTCACGACTATTGGCATACATTATATATTATATATCTAAAATATTTATTATCATTCCTTATTGTTTTTGAATTTGTTATCACTTGTTGGTATTGGGCTTACTTTTACCATTTTTATTTCTTCCAAAGTAGCAGGTGTAGACGACAATGACTCTAAAATTGGATAGAAGGTTGTAACAAAAAAGATTGAGGCCCGACAAAAGAAAGTGTTGGTTTTATACTCTAGAGATATATTTTGATATTTGGTTTATTTTGTTAGGATTTATGGAGTTATATAGTTTTTCCAAATTTATCATTAGTATAAGGATGTTAGATTATTATATTTATATTTTATCAGTTGTGGATGTGCTATATATTAATTTGAGACTTAAATTTTTTCTATGCGATCAGATTTGGATATTAATTATGGATTTTGGGTTCGGGTCATCATATTAATACTAATTTGTCTAACTATAATTATGGACTATGCATCAAATTACGTGGGGCGTATATCTATTTTAAATACTTCTATGCCAACATGAGAATTACTAACAGTATAGAAAAATACAGATACGGATCCACCACAATATGTACACAATGTACAACTTGTAGATGTGGTTCTGGACCATCTTATAAATGACATTTGCTTTCTTTGGTATTTTGACGGAATGGATTTTTTTCCCTCAAGAACTTTCGTCAAGATAGAAACAGGATTTAGGATTAAAATACAAAGTATAACTTCTGCAGAAATTTCGACAGAATCTCCTTTGTAATTTGATGAAAATTTAAAAATATAACATATACAAAATCTGTATAGCAGACTAGTACATGCACACAACTATCTATTTATACCATAATTTTTTCAATAACATGCGTTCACAAGACCACAGATGCCATCCATGGTATTAATCTAACAATCCATCTACTATATTAACAATTTATGAGTGAGATGCCATCCAGGACCTATACAAAGCATCCATAAAGCATATAGTGGAAGTAGAATTATTAACCTATAGAAGCATAGTTTCTTATTTATCACATGCATCACATATATTTCTATACAAAATCCATATATAAATATATATCCATAGGTATGAAATTCATATGCAAAACCATATGTCAAAATCAGGTCTTTACATCCAACTATTTCTCTTTGGTGACTCCAAAATACTTTAGATCCTTGGAGGTCTTCAGATTAAACTCTAGGGCACTCTATCTCATCAGGTACCAGTTCTATAGACTCATTTAGAGGGAAAGAAAATAGTAAAATAGTGAGTCAAGACCCAATAAGGTACATACATACATGCAATAAATCTTTTATGAGAATAGAAAATAGTAAAACGAATATAGTTGCACGTGAAAATATAAATGCTATAAAGCATTAGTTTACCAAAATTATAGCAGAAACATATTGCAGAAGTATATAGAACTGTTAGGAAACAGAAACAATCAAGTTTGAAAATCAGAAATAAGTGTAGTCAAACTTCGTTAATAATAAATCGGTAAAACGGGCTCCAAAAAATAGAAATCAGTCTCAATTCCACAAGTTATAGAAATTCTTTTTTCTATTAGTAAAGGACCCTACCAATAGCCCTACTAGGGAGGAGATGGATAATCGATGATAGATTGAATTTACTCCACACAATCTAAGGCCAGAAACAGTCGTCCCTTCTAGTGGGATATTTCTTCTCATAGGATTGATGCGAGTGTGGCCATTAGCGATGTAAACTACCCTCTAGGTTAATACCCTGAGAAAAAGTGGACCACATATAATTCTATGGATAGAGTTATCCATGATTACCACCATAACGTTCTAAGGCATGTCGGAGAATCTAACCCGACTGTATATCAGTCCCGGGTCCTAAATAACAATATCAAAAATATTTTCCTTCTTATTTCTTAACTGAAAACCATTTTTCAGTTTCAAAAGTCAGTTATAGTTTTCTCAATAACTTTTCAGTAGCTTTAGAATATACAGTAAACAGTTAAAAACTCTTCAGATGTGTTTCAGAATATAAAGTAATTTATAATCCTTCAGAAAATTAACAGTGTAAATTGGTGCAAACTTTTCAGTCATAATTCACATGCTATACATTACCATGTTATCAATTAACTTTTACATGACGAGAAATTTCGATTAAAACGGTTAAATCCTTTCAATTTCGTACTTAGGGTTTCGCCCAAGCTTCCGAACTCAAATCGAACACCAAACAAGTATTTATTTTATGAAAACAACACCATAAATCCAAATACATATACTAAATCATGCATTTTAACCAAAAATCCATAATATTTTCGAGTTAGGGTTTCACCACATGCTTCCGGAATCAAATCGAATACTAAATACATGCTTATTCATGAAATCGAAGCCAAATATCACAATACGCATGAGTAAACATGAAATCTAACAGAACAATCAAGGGAAATATGCTTCATTTGCTTTAAACATGAAGCAATAAAATTTTAGAGCATTTTTACCATTTTTAGATTTAGAAAAAGCGATAAAAATGGAAAATAACGTCCGATGTAAACTTGCCTTAGCCCGAACGACCTTTTTCCTACTTGGATCGGATCGAAACGAGTGATTTTTCCTTTTTCCTCTTCTCTTCTCCCTCCTTTTCCTTCGTGCTACTGCTGCTCTCCCTTCTCTCTTTCCCCCTTCATTTTATAACAAAAATGAAATCAGGATGCGGGGTAAAAGTCGGGCATGCACTCGAGCGCCCATCGAGCGCACCCATGCGGGACTTTCTCGCTCGCCAACTCGCTTAGCGAGCGAGCCATCTTTCAGGCCAAATTGTAATTTGCGCTCATTACCGCACCTCTGGCGCACGGCAGGCGCAACCCTGCTGCTTGCTGAACTCGGGTAATTTTTAACTTTTTACTTTCAATCCTCATTTTTTAATACATATTTGGCCTTTTATAGGTTATCATCATTTTAATTATTCCCAAATTATCATATTTTGGGTCTGGAACCTCACACTCTCCCCCACTTAAAGAAATTTTGTCCTCAAAATTAAATAGAGTTACATACCTCAAGAAAACAAGTGGGATATTCACTTTGGATTTTCTCTTTGCGCTCCCAAGTGACTTCCTCCGGTGAATGATTCTTCCAAAGCACTTTAACTAGGAAAATAGTCTTAGTGCACAACCTCTGATCCTTTCGATCCAAAATCTGTAGCGGCTCCTCAACATAGGATAAATTGTTGTCGATAGTCAAGGATCTGTGTTCAATTACGTGTGCAGGATCGTAGACGTATTTTTGAAATATCGATACTTGAAATATATCATGTATGACTAGGCGATAATTTCAGGATACCACAAAAGGACTAATAAATTGTGGCTTCAGTTTCTCCTTTACTCTAAACCGGAATGTTCCCTTGGACTGTGAAACTTTTAGAATAATAATGTCTCCTTTCTCAAAACTCAATTCTGTCCTCCTCATATCTGCATAACGTTTTTGTCTACTTTGAGCAACCTTCAGATTATCAAGGATTTGTTTAATTTTTTCTACTGTTTCCTCCATAATCTCAGGGCCCAAAATCCTTTTATCTCCAGTCTCCTCCCAGTGAATCGGCAACATGTATTTTCTCCCATAAAAAGCCTCAAAAGGCGTCATGCCGATACTAACTTGATAACTGTTATTATAAGTAAATTTAACTAGTGCCAGATAAGTATCCCAAGTTCCTTTCATTTTCAATATAGAGGCCCTCAATATATCCTCAAGAATCTGAATGGTACATTCAAATCGGCCATCAGTTTGGGGGTGATATGTAATACTAAATTCAACTCTGTCCCCGATTTCCTATGCAAACTTTTCCAAAACCTCGAGATTAAACGAGGATCTCTATCAGATACAATAGAGGCAGGAACTCCATGTAGCCTCACGATCTCATTCACATATAACTGAGCCAGTCTGTCACGCGAATAGATCATCCTGATCACTAAGAAATCGACCGATTTCGTTAGCCGATTAACTATAACCCAAATGGCATCATAATTCCTGGGAGTCCTCGGCAAACCCAATACAAAATCAATAGAAATATCCTCCTATTTTCAACTCGGAATCGGCATTGGCTGTAACAACCCAGAAAACTTCTTCCTTTCAGCTTTTAGTTGTTGATATACAAGGTATTTCTCCACATAAGCCATAATATTTCTCTTCATGTTCCTCCACTAGAAAATTTTTTTCCGGTCCTGATACATTTTGTCCATTCCGGACTTGATGGTATATTTGGACCGGTGGGCTTCCTTCAAAATCTTCTTTTTTAATTTCCTATGGTCCGGTACACATAGTCAGTCTCTAAACCTCAACACTCCATCAATCCGTACATTGAAGTCAGCTCGAGACTCCTTACTCAGATCACTTGCAATTCCTACAGGAAATGGGTCATTAGTTTGCTTCTCCTTAACTTTACTAATAACCTCTGGTTGAATCTAAAGATAAGACGGAAGCATTCTATCACCCTTAACATAACGATGGATATCGCATTATTTCAGATAATCCAATATTTCCATCTACTTGATTTGTAATTGAGCCACATCAAGACGACAACTTAGCACGCAACCACATTAGCCTTCACGACTTATCGTATCTCACACTTAATCCTTTAAGGAAGCCACCTCATTTGTCTCATATTAAGCTTCTTCTGAGAAAATAGATATTTTGTAACCTCACGATTTAAAACATAGAAAATTCAGTCATTGGATAGGTCAACAACAGAATAGAAAAATGTAATAAGAAAATAACTTGGCAAGAGAAGAAATTCGTTGATACCTTGATGAAAAGAAGTGAATGTTCTTGATAAAAAGAAGTCAGGGTTTAATGAAAATAAAGTCGGATTCAATTAGTATGATTTTCAAGTAAAAGAAGTCCGGATTTGCTTGAAAAAAGCACTCAAAGTAAAAAGTCGGATTGCTTAAAGAAGCATAGATTTCCACAGTAAAAAGTCGGATTTGCTTGAAAGAAGCACTGGATTTCCGGATTTAATGAAAATGAAGTTCGATGCATGTGACGGAATGCGGTGTGTGCGAAGTAAAGACGGAGTAGGTGGGTTCAATGAGATGGCCGAAGTTAATATTGAAGGAGTAATCCGGTCAACGTAAAATGTTGACCAAAACGGCATCAAACTAATGGATGGAAAGGAAAGAAGAGCGAAGTCGGTCAACATCAGCGATTGACGGAAGGAATTAACTCGGTCAAAAGAAAATTTATAAGGAAACACGTTGGGAAGGCACGGCCATAAATATTCTAGCTATTCCCAAAACTTGTTGGAAAATGTAAATCATAAATGAGCCTCTGTGGAAAATATAAAATCATAAATGACACCCTTGGAAAGATGTGAAGCCATAAATGATGGCCACCTAACCCACGGGTTATAAATAAGGGCTTAAGAATATCAGAAAAAGGCACCCACTAGAAACTCCTAGTAAAGAAAGAGACCGAAGGCTAAAGCAAAGTAGAAAAGAATTCAGGCAAGATACTCACCCATATTTCTAAAACTGATGTTTATTTATGTTGCTATGAAAGTATATGATATTCCGTATGAAGTATGCCTTTACTGTTTTATGATTTATCGTTCTGAAATGCATGTTTAAAAAGAAATTCATTCGCATGATGTTAAAATCTTTTTATGATTAATTGTCAATTGTTATGAATTTTGATAAATGCATGTTTACGGAAAAAAATTTAGACCTTAAGATGGAACAAGAACTCCCGCTATTGAACGGGGTTTCTCGAAAAGATCTCTGAATTTAAGATAAAAGACCTCCGGCATTTACGAGGAAAATGATTTAGAGCTCCGGCATTTTAGAGAATGACTTGATTTAGAGCTCGGCATTTTGGAAAATGAACTTGGATTAGAGCTTTGATTAACGGTAAATGAACTCGGATTTGAAAACTTGATTTTAGCGAGAAAATGCACTCGAATTTAAAACTTCCGGATTTTAAAAGAGCACTCGAATTTAAGAACAGATTTTGTGAGAAAGCACTCAATTTAGAAGCAGATTTTATGAATCGCCTCGAATTTAGAACCGGATTATTACTTGATAATGCACTCGGATTAAGAGTTTGGATTTTAACACAAATCGAACTCGGATTTTTTGATTTTGAAAGAAATTGAAGATTTGAGAGTTTCGGATTTTGAAATAAAATGAGCTTTGATTTTAGAGCTCAGGATTTTGAAAGAAAAGCATAACGTTCGGTTATGAAAAAGAACTCCGGCCTTCTGTTTGAAAAGAACTCCGGCCTAAAGTAGAAAAGAGAACTCCAGGCTTTTTACTTGCTTTTGATAACAACTCATGATTTCGGCATTTAACAAAGAACTTGGCTTTGAAATGAACTCCGGCTTTTGAATTCCGGATTTTAGAGCTTGATTTTATAAGAAAATGAACTCGGATTTAAGAACTTGATTTTGAAAGAAATCTCGGATTTATGAACTTGATTTTGAAAGAAAAGCACTCGGATTATGGAAAGAAAAGCACTCAGTCCATTTTTAAAAGAAAGGCACTCCATCCCTTTAAGAAAAAGAACTTGGACTTTGTTAAAATGTACTCGTCCTTTATGAATAAAGAACTCCGGTTTTGATGATCTTTGGATTTGAGAAAAGAACTCTTTGACTAAAGTCGAACTCCGGCTTTGTAAGAAAAGAACTCCGGCAATAATGAAAGAACCGGCAGAGGAAACTGACCTTCCGTTTGAAAAGAACTCCGGAAGTTTGATGAACACTCTGTCCTTTTTATTGAAAAAGAACTTGGATATTGAATATTTTGAAAGATGAATTCTGGCTTTTGATAAGATGATATGGACTTGATGAATGAAGTAAAGAACAAGGCTATATGAAAACACATGGATTATGGACAGACAAGTGGAACTCTTTACGACTTTTGATTTATGATGATTGGCCATAAAAGAACACGAACCAAGAACCGAAGTTTCCATTAATTTTTAAAGATGGATGAAGGATATTGGAGTGACACTCGAGGATGCCTCCGGGCCACGGGATGGGACCTTTTGGTGGTATAAGAACTATGGACTATGGCCCAGTATCAGGGTTAAAGGCATTACCTCCCCGCCAGGGAGCATAATGAGGGGATCGGCTTTAGGTTGTGGGGTAGCACACAACCTGTCCTCGATGTTGCCGCAGGTCCGGTCCCTAAAGTTGATAAGAACGAACAATGTTGATAAATTTTCCGAAGACAAGATGAAGCGAATAAGAATTGAAGAAGAAAGCGATATGATGATTTTTCATATGCTATGCTATATTATAAAATTATGTTTTGATTAAATTATAAGTATTATTGTGTTTTCTGCATGTGAGTATCCTGCTGGACTTTGTAAGCTCATTCTTACAACTTTTCAAATGACAAGCTTATGGAGGATGAAATTGAGTAGAATCCTATGGTGTAGCTGAATGGTTAAGCTGGCCGGAGCAGATTTTTAGAGCTTTGTTTATTTTGTTTTTGAGGAGACTTGTAAAATTTATTCAGCTCCCGAAAACTCTGATCACACTTTTCAATCTATTCAAACTTAACTTTCTTTTTTAGCAATTGGGTCAGGGGCATAGCAATCTGTAAAAAATTCTCTACAAATCACCTGTAGTAACCTGCCATGTCCGGAAAGCTTCTAACCTCAGTCACAGAAGTCGGCCTATTCCAGTTTGTAACAGTATTCACCTTCTTTGGATCCACATAAATACCACCATTAAAAATTACATACCCCAAAAATATCACATTCTCCAGCCAGAATTCACATTTACCTAGCTTAGCATATAACTTTTCTTCATGGAACACTTGAAGTACTATTCTCAGATGAGTTTCATACTTTTCAAAGTCCTTTGAATAGATTAGGATATCATTGATAAAAATAACCATAAATTTATCCAGATACGATCAGAACACCCTATTCATCATATCCATAAAAGCAGTTGGAGCATTCGTGAGGCCGAAAGGCATAACAATGAACTCGTAATGGCCATAACGCGTCCTAAACGCAGTCTTAGCTACATCATTTGACTTAATCCTCAACTGATAATAGTCGACCTCAAATTGATCTTCGAGAACACCTGAGATCCTTGTAACTGATCAAATAAATCATCAATACGTGGCAGAGGATATTTATTCTTAATCGTGATTTTATTCAACTCATGATAATCGACACATAGTCGTAAAGACTCGTCTTTCTTCCTTATAAATAGTACCGGTGCTCCCCAATGAGACGCACTCAGCCTGATAAAATTCTTGTCTAATAATTCATATATTTATAACTTTAACTCCTTTAATTTAGTTAGAGTCATATGATAAGGGGCATTAGAAATCGGATTAATACCGAGAATAATAGCAATCTCAAACTCAATCTCTCGGTGCGGAGGCAATCCAGGCAAGTCCTCATAAAATACATCCTCGAAATTATAAACGACTAGAATGTCCTTAACTAGCACATTATGACTCCCAGTGGTGCAGACATAAGCCAGGTAAGCTTTACATCCTTTTTTCACCAAATGTTTAGCATGTAAAGTAGAAATCAACACAGACATCTCCTTCTTCCTAATGCCTTGGAAGAAAAATGATTCCATCCTAGGAATATCAAAACAAACTCTCTTCAAAAAATAATCAATACTGACTTGGTATTTAGCCAGCAAGTCCATCCCAAGAATCACATCAAATTCACCCATGTTTAACCATACCAAATCCATAACCAAACATTTTCTATTCACCTCCACCACACATCCAGGATACATAATATCAGTAATCACAAGGGATCCAATGGGGGTACACACAAAAAATTCATAATCTAATATACATGGGATAGTTACAACACAACATGCAAACCGTGGAGAAAAAAAGGAGTGGATAGATCTCGAATCAAATAAGATAGATGCAGGAACTCCATAAACAGAAAGAGTACCTTCTACGATATTTAGCGATACCTCTGAATCCTGAATAGTCACTGCAAAGGCCTTTGCCGGAACAGTAGGCTTCTTTCCCTCTAGTCTCGAAGGTAAATAATATTCTTTTATCACGTGACCTTACTGTTTATATCTAAAGCATGTTCCCGGTACTTTACGACATACCTGCCCTGAATGTTTTCTCCCACAGAAAATATAATCTGCAACCGATACTCTAGAACTAGTCACCGACTGAGCCGGTACAATACTCTTTCCCTTATCAACCATCCTTGCCTTCTTAGACGATCTAGAAGATCCCACAGCTGATCCAACACTAATTCCGGCCTAGTTAGCGGTCCTCTTTGTATAAAATTTCTCTATCTCAACATCTTTCTCATAAACGACTGCCCTGTCTAGTATATCAACGTACGTCTCGAGTTTCAGTGTAGACAGCTACTTTCTAATGTCATCCCGTAACTCTTATTGAACTTCTTCGCCTTTCTCAATTCATCTTCCACATAAAAAGGCGTGAATCCAGATAATTTAGTAAATTTAGTATCATATTCTGTCACAATCATATTTTCCTACCTCAATCTTATGAATTCTAGTTCCTTTTGATCTCGAAGATTGGACAGGAAATATTTCTCCAAAAAAGCTTTCTCGAACATATCTCAAGTA
This sequence comes from Nepenthes gracilis, assembly GCA_033239525.1. Lineage (NCBI taxonomy): Eukaryota > Viridiplantae > Streptophyta > Magnoliopsida > Caryophyllales > Nepenthaceae > Nepenthes > Nepenthes gracilis. Next base: position 24,502,682 of record BSYO01000002.1, read on the forward strand.
ATCTCCTCGTCGGGCACTCCTAGTGCTCTCTTCTTTATGTCCCACCAGCTGTCTGCCTCGCCATCCAACTTATACACAGTAAAGGTGGTCTTTTCTTGGTCTGTACACCGAATCACCGTAAATATCTTCTTCATTCTTTTTAGCCACACATCCGCTTCCGCTGGATCCAGCTTCTCCAAAAAGTCTAGTACTCACTTCGCTGTAAACCGATCATACATAGTCAGAGCTGGAATTGCTGGAGCTGGCTTGAGTACAAGGACTAGAGCCATATGTCTCTGTTCGACATATTCCACTACGTCGGTCATCCTCTCCAACAAGTCTACATACGCGGCCTCCCAATCGTGGGGCTTATTAGCACCATCATGGTTATTTCTTCTACTCCTTCTACTAGCTATCCTATAATAAAGACAAATACAATATTATAATCATAATAAATCAGTTGAAGGAGAAAAAAAATATTCAACAGCTTAATGAAATTTAAACATAGCCTAAGAACCAATCTCTTAAAAGTTCTAGTTGCCTTAGCCACCCCGACCTATTCCTACAGGAATTCAGTACACAGATTCAAGCCTTTACTTCTGCTTTTTGATTGATTAATTCCTAAGGCATTTCATTTCTCTGATACCAATTGTGACGGAATGAATTTTTTTTCTCAAGAGCTTCTGTCGAGACAGAATCAGAATTTAGGACCAAAATACAAAGTATAACTTCTACAGAATTTTTGACAAAATCTCCTCTGTAATTGGATGAAAATCAAAAAATACAACATGTACAAAACCTGTATAGCAGACAAGTACATGCACACAACTATCAATTTATACCATAATTTTTTTTACAACACACGTTCACATGACCACAGATGCCATCTATGACATTAATCCAACAATCCATCTACTATATTAACAGTTTATAAGTGAGATATCATCTAGGACCTGTACAAAACATCCATAAAGTATAAGTAGAAGTAGAACTATTAACCTGTAAAAGTATAGTTTCCTATTTATTACATGCATCACATACATTTCTATACAAAATTCATATATACACGTATATTCATAAGTATGAAATTCATAGACAAAATCATATATCAAAATCAAGTCTTTACATCCAACTATTTCTCTTTGGCGACTCCAAAATACTTAAGATCCTTGGAGGTCTTCAGATTAAGCTCTAGATCACTCTTTCTCGTTAGGTACCACCTCTACAGTCTCATTTGTAGGGAAAAAAATAGTAAACAGTGAGTCGATACCCAATAAGGTGCATGCAAACATGCAGTAAATCTTTTATGTATAACAAAACACAGTAAAATGAATACAGTTGCACGTGAAAATATAAATGTTATAAAGCAGTGGTTTACCGAAATTATAGCAAAAATATATTGCAGAAATATACAGAACTGTCAGGAAACAGAAACAATCAAGCTTCAAAAATCATAAATAAGTATAGGCGTACTTCGTTAATAATAAATCAGTAAAACGGGCTCCAAAAAGCAGAAATCAGTATCAATTCCACAAGTTCTAAAAATTTCTTTTTCTATCAGTAAAGGATCCTACCAGTGGACCCTATTAGTGAAAGGGGCGAATAATCGAGAATAGATTATGTTCACTACACATAATCTAAGGCCAAAAACAGTCATCCTGTCTCATGGAACATCCCTTTTTGAGGGATTCAGTACAGTAAGCTGATCAGCAATAGTAAACTATCCTCTAGGTTAACACACTGAGGAAGGACGGACCACATATAACTCTATGGATAAAATTATCTTCGATTACCATTATAACGCGTTACAGCGTGTCGGCTAACCTGCTTGGATATATATCAATCTTGGAGTTAAATAATAGTATCGAAAATATGTTTCTTCTTATTTCTTAATCGAAAATCATTTTCTAAGTTTCGAAGTTAATTGAGTTTTCTCAAAAACCCTTTGAGTTTCAAAATATACAAGAAATGATTAAAAACTCTTCAGATGTGTTCCAAAACACATGTAAGAAATAGTTTATAATCTTTCTAAAATTAACATTATAAATCGTATAAACTTTGATCATAATTCACATGTTATACATTACCATGTTACCAATTAACTTTTACATGACGAAATTTGGGATTAACGGTTAAATCCCTTCAATTTCATACTTATGGCTTCGCCAAAGCTTTCGGATTCAAATCGAATACCAAACAAGTGTTTATTTCATGAAATCAATACTATAAATCCAAATACATATACTAAATTATGCATTTAAACCAAAATTTTATAGTATTTTGGAGTTAGAGTTTCACCACATGCTTCCAGAATCAAATCGAACACTAAATACATACTTATTTATGAAATCGAAGCGAAATATCACAATACGCATGAGTAAACATGAAATTTAACCGAACAATCGAAGAAAACATTCTTCATTTACTTTAAACATGGAGTAATAAAATTTTAGAGCATTTTTACCAATTTTAGAGTAAGAAAAAGCGGTAAAAATAAAAAATAACGTCTGAGGTACACTTGCTTTAGCCCGAGCGACTGTTTTTCTTACTTGGATCGAATCAAAACGAGTGATTTTCCCTTTTTCCTCTTCTCTTCTCTCTTCTTTTCCTTCGTGCTACTGCTGCTCTCCATTCTTTCTTTCCCATTCATTTTATAATAAAAACGAAATCAGGACGTGGGATAAATGTCGAGCGCATGCTCGAGCATGCGGTGAGCGCACCCATGCAGGACTTTCTCGCTCGCCAGCTCACTCGAACATGTGGCAAGCAAGCCATCTTCCGGGCTAAACTGTAATTCAAACTTAGTATTTTAACAATATATTTTGATATTATTTATATTTTTTTAATTATATATTATAAAATTTTAAATTAATTAATTTGATTCAATCAAATAATTAAATTTTAATCCGACTTCATTTTAAATTACATGATCAAACGACCCAGCTTGATGTGATCTAAAATTGAAAATTGTCATCGACGAATTGAATGGCATCCTAACCAGTATCGCCTATTGCGCTCGTATAACGCAATACGCCCATCTCCCTCCCCATCTCTCTCTCTCTCTCTCTCTCTCTGGGGTTAGAGCAATGGATGCCCTAGATACCGTCGTCGATCCCCTCAGAGAATTCGCCAGGGACAGTGTTCGCCTCGTCAAGCGATGCCACAAACCTGACCGCAAAGGTACTTAATTAAATTTAATATCCATCAATAACAAAGGGTTACGACTTCTAGATCTATGTGCTTTTGTTCATTCAATTGTTTTTGTTTCTCTGACTAGAGTTCACAAAGGTTGCATTTCGAACAGCGATTGGGTTTGTCGTTATGGGATTTGTTGGATTTTTCGTGAAGCTGATCTTTATCCCCATTAATAACATCATCGTCGGCTCTGGTTAGGTAATTGTTGGATCTATAAATGCACGCGTGTATTTTTTTTTTAAAAGATTTATATGTCAATTTGCGCTTTTTGAATTTGGGAAGCATGAAGCTGCTTCAATAATTGTTTATGTCATTATCAATACAAATATAAAGATAGTTTCCGGGTGGTGTTTAAGCTGTATCAGACCTCTGAAATGTGAATCAGAGGATGCACAAGTGAGAGAAGATGATTTTGTTAAGGGTTGTGGTATTAAGAAGACATTGTAGACTTAGAAAAAACGTGAGACATCCTAAGAAAATGATACAAAGTTGTTTATAATTTTGTAGGGTATTTCCCTAAACCAAGTTGATTGACAGAAGAAGACTGGCCTCGAACGTGCATTTGATTCAACAGGTTCATTTTCAAAACATTAACAAAATTGGGCAGTTGATGTTCATCATCATGCTGCCTCAATGAATTGATTTGTCAGATCTGCAATCACTCTTCCCTCCTGCCGGTCCTTCAAATCTACAGTAGTACTCTCATTGGACTGTCTACCTAAAATGTCTGAACGAGATTGTTTATATTACTATTCAAAATTTGAACATCCACTCAATACACCTGACAGTCTATACTATTAGTCTATACCAATTAATAATATTTTTTATCTAAAAAATATTTCTTAAATTTTTTCAATCTACCCCTCAATGGTTGTATATAGAAATTGTTACTTTGCTTTGAAGGGTAACAGGGCATAACAACGAGGCATTGTTACTGAAATTCTAGCAATCACTACAGAGGCTCAATTTAGAAATCCAAATGGTATAACAACATGGCAGAAACTCTTCTAAAAATTTTAGAAATCAACCACTAAATTCTTGAAATTCTAGCTCCCCATAAAGAAGATTCCAAATGGCAATGAGCTTAGAGCAGTGGCGGCAGGAGCAACTCCTATGAGGTGTAAGAAGAGAATAGAAGCAGTGACAATAAGAGAAACAAATGAATTCCTTTGTTTTAACATAGACATTTATTTTATAACTGTCTAAACTGAACATTGCCCTTCACTTACGGCTTAAATTTAAATAAGCAACTTTAAATATAAATGGTCTAATATAGTATATTAGATTTAGGCACTCCTTTAGACAGTCTTCATAAGAATGGTCTATTGGGACATAAGGCTATATAGATGTTTTTGTTTCTCTTAGATGAGTTGGAGTTGCTCATGTTTTAGACTTGATCGGTAGTCTTCAAGCAAGGATCTTCAATGTATCAGATGATATGTTAGGAAAGTGTGATCCATGTTTCATTCGGCCGCTATAAATGAAAATGATATGTTAAATTATACTTTGTATGAGCATATGGAGCTCAGCTATAATATTCACATCTGCAAGCTCACCCTAGAATCTAAAGACTAGCCATTCTCTTAGTTATAACACTAGTTGGCTTCCAATGCATGTTTTGGCTTGTTTGAAAAGAGCAGAAATCATTCATCTATATAGGAATGCCACATTCCCAACCAACAGATGAGATATTTCCTCAATCCTCAACTATAGATGGCTAAGATTCATGCTCAAGAATATTTTTACAAATATCCCTTTTGAGAATACTCAAGAACTACCCTCTTCCTCTCTGCTAAAGAATATTCTAGAGTAAAGTACATGTCTCAATCATTTTTCTTCATTCTCTACAATTTCTAAGTTACTAAAAGCACATAAACGATTGCCTTTACTAAAGAGTATTCATTGTGATCCTATCATTTTTCATTCCTGCTACCAATCTACCCTTTAATCCAAATGATCATCTTGGCTTATTCTCTCTGCTGTCCCACCAGCCACTGAAGTTTTCAGATCTGCATGCCAATAGTGAAAACCAAACAGATGACAAGGATCATCTTGGCTGATTTGTTGTTTCAAGTTCACAAAGCGTCATTTTCCTCTCTCTATCTCTACTATTCAATAGTTTTACTCTTGTGCCTCCTGCTACAATTATATGTATATATATATATATATTATCAAACTGTATATTCAAACTAACTTAAACTGAAAATAACAGTATAAAAAATATGGGATTTTGCTATAAATTAAGAGATTTTGTTATTATGTATTTTCACTGTATATTGTCTTTTAGAATTAAAATACAATAAAATTATATTATTATTGTATTATCATTCTTATTTAATGACTGCTTCAATATTTATATATAATGTCATAAATCAAATAAATGATCTTAAGACTGGTGAATTCAATGAATTTAATTTGCTCAAACTGAAGTAATCTATGAACTGTTGATTTTGTCTGTTTATCTTATCTTTGATTAATTGTTTCCATTTGATATAAATTCAAACTGTATTGTACATTTCATTTACGATAACCTTTTGAATTGTATTAATTCCATTTGGGGTCGCCAGTAGTTATATCCTTTCTGTTGATGATAGGGTTAATTTTATAATTAGCTAGGCGCACCCAAAGAAAAAAAGTTGGGTTGTTTTCTTCCAAATAGGGTAGGTATCTTTTATTTATTAAAAATGTTGAGCAGTTTGTTTGCCCAGAATATGTGCTTGTGTGTGTTATTTATCAGAGCATTCTTATATATGAGTTTTTTGTGGACTTTTATTATTGGTATCTTTAAAATGACATAAATACCATTTCAGTTTTTATTTTTTGTTATTTTTTATTTTTGATAAAATAAATCTACACTATAGAGATACAGCCATAATGGTTGATGGAGTGGTGGCATACCTAGTAGTAGGTGACTATTATCAAAGATTGTTTAAGCTTTTTAGATTTTATTCAGTATCGTTGATTTCACTCTTTTTTTTTTTTTTTAACTTTTTATGTTAATAAGGTCTTATTTTTTATTAAGTAAGATTATTCTACTTTGAAATGGACTATAGTGTCCCAAATTACAACTTTTTTCAACCTCCTTTTTAATTTGCGAAATAAACTTAAAATATATTGAGATCTAGATATAAACAGTAAATAATAATACACGTAAAATATATCGAGATCTAGATACAAACAGTAAATAATTATAACAATAATAACAAAGATGAAATTTTGGTAACAATAATACTCAATAACCACAGTTATTGAGTAAAATCCTCCGAACTTTTACGGTTAAAAAAGAATTGCACTGAGAAAGTTAACTTACAAATCGGGTGGTATAGACACACTAACTTAGTTGACTTACTCCCCTCTTATGACCCCTATCAAAGAATTTCTTAGATTTGCCCGCAGCAACTAAATTGGGCATCTTCTGGTCTTCCGATCAATTTTCTTTCACGAACCGTCAAATCTCCACACACCACTGGATCTCAATTTCCATGCCACCCAAGTCTCCTACGAGGGTTACCAGGACGGAAAAGATGTCAACAATAAAATAGATGAAGGGGAAAAACTCTAGAATTGAAGCTCAAGAATTGAGGACAGGTTTTCTCAAATCGGAGCAAAATATAAGTAATAGAAGTGAGTTCCTTTTCGATGAATGGCCATCAGAATATTTTTCTAGAAGTCTGTACAAAAAGAAGAAGGTGGCTATTTATAAATAGGCTCAAAAGCTAAGCTAAAAAATATGACCATTTCGAAATACACGCCCTAGCGCTTGAGTGCCGCTCAAACTTGCCGCAAGCGCTAGCACTCGGCAAATGGCAAATGGTGCCTCGCCTTGTTTGTAAAAGGTTGAAAAAAATTTTGAAGAAAAATAAATCTCATTTGACAAATAAAAGGTGAATTCAAAAAATTCAATGTCCCCCAAAAGTGACAATAAGGACAGACATGATATCAAAGATGTTAAATCGAAAAATACTCGAAGAGTACAATGCCATACCTGTCAAGGTTTTGGGCATATTGGAGTTGAATGCCAAAATTTTAAATGTTAACAAGGCCTAGCTATGAAAGTTAATGCTACCTTGAGTGATGATGAAAAAGAAGATAATGAAAGATGTATTAAAGAAGACTGAGAAACTATATATCCTTCATGACCTCGGTGTGTAGAAATGACAAGAATTTAGAAGAAAACCTGGATCAAATTGATGGCTTTGAGAACGAGTCAGATGCTCAGTTTTATAACCTTCAGGACACGTATAATAAATTATTTAAGGAATGTCTAAAGATCAAAAAAACTAATGCGTCTCTAAAGTATAAATTGGCAGAAATCGAAAACGAAAAAGTCGCTTTTAAAACCGAGCCAGACACAAAAACTCAAAAATTTGAGAAATTGAACAACTCTTTAACTAAAAAAATAAGACCCTTGAATCGGATCTTGAAAATACTCAAAATGATTTGAAACAATTCTCGAGTGGATCCAAGCAATTGGACCGAGCAAGTCTAGGAAAAGTCAGTGGGAACAAAACGGGGTTGGGATATTCTGCAAATGCCTTGAATGCTAATGTTAACTCAAAAACTATTTTTGTTCCAGTTTCTTTCGTTCAAAGACGAAGTAGCATGTCATCCATCCCCGTTGATCAGAGGTCAATAGGTTTTACAAAGATTCATACTAATGAACCAAATATTCCAACCTCAAATAGTAGCAAGAACCTTGGCTTTAATCAAACTAGGAAGCAAGTTAATAAATCTTATGTCACTACTAACTGTCTCGACATATTATGGTTGTGGAAAAATTGGACATATTTGCCCCACTATTCAACAACCAATTTCCGGAACAATTTAAAACAAAGTCCAAAGATGGAAACACTTGTCGATCATGTCAAACTATTGAGTGATCAAGTGATGAATTTATGCAAAATAATTAAATCCGTAAAGAAAGTATGGGTCAAGAAGAGTGATCTTATATATCATTGAGAGATCTGACCCATAAAATGACTTATTGCTGTAAGTAATATATCAATTTAATTAAAAAAATTTGTGCATTGTTCATTGCGCCAAAAGGGCGCCTGATTAATCACTCGAGCGCAATGGCACTGGGCACTCTATCATCTAGCGTAGGTCAAGCGTTCTCTCACTATTCCTCACATCATCTCTCGTCCTTCTCTCTTCTCCTCTCCTCTCTCTCTACCTCCTCAGACCTCCAAATCTTCCGGATCCACTCATCTTCTTGTTGATTTTGGGCGCACACAGGTAAATCCCTCTTCTCCCCTTTGTTCTTATCTCCATTTTGCCATTAATGACAGTTTCTCTCTCCTTCCATGAACATGAATTTCACCCTATTATTATACTAGATTTCTTCACATTATATACATATTTAGTGCCGATTTGTAGTTAATTATGCCCAATTTGTGTAGATCTATCTTTGCTTAGTCGTGAGTTTCGGTTGTCTAAATATAGTTTTCACCCACGTTTTTGGGTTTACCACCTCCCAATCTACATCCCTCAAGTGTCAATTTGTCAGGTTTTAGCCCCTCTCTTGACCCGTGGTGGTGCGGGGTCCGTGGTCTTTAGTTGATTTGGTGTGAGACTCATATAAGTTTTTGGATTTCCCGTTGTTTGATCCACTCCTCATGTGCTTAGTTTTTAAGCCTGTCTTGGATTGCGTTCCTCACTATCACTCTTTATTTTGCTATACAGATGTCTGCTCTATGGAAGTCCCTCACCAAAAAATCAGTTAGTAGGTGTCCCTGGGCAAGCAGGCCCTCAACTCCTAACCATTTCATTAATGCCGACACCAAGGAATTATTTCAAAACCGTATATCTAAAAGGCAACTTATCCTTGAACGATAAGTTGACCTTGTGTCCATTGACCCTTCTATTTCTTCCCTGTTACTGACCGGCATTGAGAGCCAATCCAGACCAATCTCGTCTCTCCTGTTTAACTCTTGATTCAAAAAATTTTATTCTAACATTCATGATTTTGACATTACGACGCATTCCTTTACTACGTTCTCGAGGGAGAGTCGCCTCCGGATTACCCCGGAAGTGATCTCCCGTACTTTAGGTATTCCTTGTGTCCCCAATTCCGACTACCCATACAAGTGTAATATCATGCCACGTCCCGATGAAGTAGTCTCTCTTCTACGTGGCTCTTTCATGGAGTGGCATGGCAGATCCTTCGACACTAAACTTCTCACCCCGCGGAGAATAGTTGTGTGTCCGGATTATATTGACAAATCTTTTTTCGGTCACACACTTCTCTATTTCTTAAGATAAGGTCTTGTTCCTTTATACTTTCCTAAGTGGGCGGCCCATTAATTTGCCGTCCCATCTCTGTTCTCATATTCTCGATAATTTTATATCCAGGAAGAATAACAATCTTCCCCATGGTTGTTTCATTCAACGCCTAATCATGGGTTTAGGCGTACAATTCCTGAACCTTTCACATGTATGGCTTGGTTGGCCCATTACTCACACTACCTTCGAATAAAGCCAAGCCCACATTCATTGGCGCTCACCGGCTCTAGATGATCCGTTGGATGCTCCTTTTCCTGAGGATCCTTCATTTTCAACTGATACTGGGCCATCTTATCCTGATCCATCCTATCCTGGCCCTTCCAATCATCTTCAGTCATCTACCTCTTCCTCCTCTCTGATTATGGGGCAGCTCTCTCGAATTACCGATAGGCTTGAGCAGCTATCTTCTTCTCAGGAGCGAATGTTTACTTCTCACGTACAACTGCAGTCACAAATGCTCGAAGGCTTTTAACGTCTTGACACCTATCTTGCTACTCAGGAGGAGCGGCTTGCTCGGTTATTTGCTACGTGGTAGGATTCTTCTGATTCTAATTGATGCCCTCCCTTTGGTTATTCGTGACAAAAAGGGCGAGTATATTAGGCATGTTAGGGGGCATATTTATCTTGTTATTAGTAGGAGGTTTATTTTATAGGGGGAGCTTGGTTTTGTCTGAGGGGGCTTCTCTTGTCATATTTGTTTTTTACTTCGTTATGTGCTATACCTGCGATATTGTTATCTCTGATATATTTTAGACACATATTTCTCTTTTGGTTTACTGCTGTTGCCACTGCTTTACTGCTCTATTTCTGTACTAACCTTGCCTGAATAGGAACAACGATTTCTGCATCTCCTTTGCTTTTAGTTTTTTAGTCAACTATCTATTAGGAATAAATTTTTATGTACTATCTATTAGGAATAATTTTTTATGTACACGGGATCTATCTCGATGGTGTCTGAACCCGTGATTTACTTTTATTTTAATTTATTATTTTTGTGGGGTTTTGTTACAGAATTGCCAAAAGAAGATATTGTTAGGCATATTATGTGTTTGCATATTTCATAATCGTGTCTGGTCATTCTTTGGAAAAACTTTTATTGTCTTGAAGATTTGCATCAGATTCACGTTCAATATTTGTCAATATGCAATACCTAGTATCCACACCTGCTTAGCGCCTATCCTGCCTTCGAGCTATTTCTTGTAGCTCCACTCTCGAGGCACGCCTAATCCAAGCCGAGGCACCATTTGCTAAGTGTCGGCACTCATGCACTGCGGCACGCATTTTCCAAATGATTAAATTTTTAACCTACCTTTTAAACCTCATTATATATAGCCATCTTCTTCTTTATGTTCAGACTTCTAGAAAAATATTCTGATGGTTGTTCATTGAAAAAGAACTCACTTTTATTGTTTATATTTTGCTTCGATTTGAGAAAACTTGTCCTCCATTCTTGAGCTTTGTCAACGAATGACCAGACATGGTTACGGTATATGCCAACACATAATATACCAGACAATCTCCCCGTTTAACAATTCTATGACACAACTCCACAAAAATAAAAAATTAAAATACAAGTAAATCACGAGTTCGAATATTATTGAAATAGAATCTGTGTACATAAAAATCTACTCCTAATAGGCAACCGACTCAGAAAACTGAAAGCAAAGGAGTTGTAGAAATTGCTGTTCCTATTTAGGCAAGGCTAGTACAGAAATAGATAGTGCTGAAATATAGCGATAAAACAGCATCAATAGCTAAAACTGAAAGAAAAACATGCATCTAAAATATATCGGAGATAACAATATCGCAAGTACAGCACATAACCAAGCAAAAAACAAATATGACAAGAGAAGTCCCCTTAGAGATAACCAAGCTCCCCCTCCAAAGTAAACGGGTTGAAGAGAGAAGAACGAGACAAAGTGAAAAACCACTCAACCTACACTAGAGGATAAAGCGCTCAGCGTCGCTACTCTCGAGTACGCGTCAGGCGCAACGATTCGGTATTGGGCGCTTGAGCACCAATTAGGCACCATTCAGGCGCAATGAATAGTGCACAATTTTTGTAATTAAATTGATATATTACTTACAAGGTTAGATCATTTTATGGGTCAGGTCTCCTTGCCGTAGATCAGGGTGAATCTCTGATACCAATTGAAACGGAATATGGAGTCCCAATTCACAACTTGTTTTGCCCCCTTTTTCAATTTGTGGAATAAATATAAATATGAATATATAATACACGTAAAATATATTTAGATTTAAATGTAAATAGTAAACAATAATAACAAAGACGAAATTTTGATAACCATAATTATTGAGTAAAACCCTCTAGGTTTCTATGTCAGGAAAAAATGTACTATGAAAGTAACTTAATTGGATGATATAAATATACTAATTTAGCTAACTTATTCCTATCTTATGACTCCTTCCAAAGAACTCATTGGATTTGCCCATGACAATGGAATCGAACGCCTTGTGATCTTATCAATCATCTTCCATAAGTCATTGAATTTTCGCACACCATTGGATTTCAATTTCCATGCCACTCACATCTCTTACGAGGGTTAATAGGCCGGAAAAAGTGTGAACATTAAATTAGATGAAGGGAGAAAACTCTAAAATTGAAGCTCAAGAATCAAGGACAAGTTTTCTCAAATTGGAGCAAAATATAAGCAATAAAAGCGAGTTCTTTTTTGATGAATGGCTATCAAAATATTTTTTCCGAACTCTGAACAAAGAGAAGGTGGCTATTTATAAAAAGACTCAAAATTAGGTTTAAAAATGGTGACTGTTTCAAAATGAGCACCCCAATGCTCGAGCGTCGCTCGGGCGTGTGTTAGGCGCACCCAAGCTGGCACTGGGTACGTGCCCCAGCGCTTGAGCACGGCTCGAACGTGCGTCGAGTGTTGGCACTCGGCAAATGGCGCCTCGGCTTGGATCGGGGGCACCTCAAGTGTGGAGATATGAGAAATAGCTCGGGGGCAGGTAGGCATTAGGCAAGTGTGGATATTGGGTGTTTCATATCGGCAAATATTAGGCGTGAATCTAATGTTGGTTTTCAAGGTAATAAAAGTTTTACAAGCGAACGACCAAACACGGTCACAGAATATATTAACATATAATATGCCTAACAATTTCATCCTTTGACAATTTTATGACAAAACCCCACAAAAATAATATTATTGTGGTTGTTCATTCATTGATTATTTATTCATTTGATTTGATATTATTGTTGATACTATTTTCCATATTGTCCGGTTTGTCATTGTAATCATTGATATTCTCTTGGAAAATATAGCAGAGAACTATATGAAAAAATAGCATAGAATATTAATATATGGGTGCCAAAAATTATTTGTTATGATTTTATGGAATTCCATATCATATTCTTATTGCATTGATAATTAAATGTAGTCATGAGAAAACATTAAGATATCTAGACATATGGGCTCTATAGAACCTTATTATAGTCTACATTATATCAACACTGATTCCAGTGTGGGGGTGATGAGGTCCTTTGTTTGTTTCATTTGGCGGATTCTTATTTCTCTGATGAAACCATCGTATATGATATCATTGGATATCGGCAACGATTTAGGATGTGACAAGTCAGCCTATGGGCGCCTCTTGGTACCGTTGTATGCGGTAGAGAGATATCCCAATTGCAATGTTTGAGATATCAAGAGTAGCATGGATGGAGACATTTAAAACCACGAATGCTCTAAGTCCTTTTGGTGGATATGATATTCATATAATTATTCTGGCTGTTAAAAACGTAAATACATTTACAGTGGTGGAAATGAGATCCGAGGAGAATCATCGATATCACACTTCGTTTTCAGATCTTGGTTTGTCATTGATATCCGAGAAACTTCGAGGATGTTCATTGATATCTTGTGTGACATATGTACACCTCGTTTTTGTGCAATTTTGTGTAATACGGTTTATTAAGATTTTGTGCTGATCTATTGGAGTCATATTGATGATCCAGTTTGAGATATTCAGCAACTGTTGTTTTGTTTTGCATATCATGTCATATTTTACATTCGAGCAGTTTCATGACAGATGGTTCTGCAAATTCTTTCGGTCACAGATTACTTGTTGGGTATTCAACTCATTTTGTTTTTTTTTTTTTTCCCCCTTTGAAAGTAAGAGTGCAAGTGGCTGTAATGACCTATTTTTGGAGCAGTGATGACCAGCTTTTTGCGTGAACATGAAGGTCTCATGGAGGATTGCCTAGCATGTATTTTGGTTTATATACTTGTTTAGTTGTTGAGCTAGTTATTCTGGTTTTGAGGTTCTATTTTTTTTTTTTTGTTATTTTGTTGTACTGGATTTTAGAGTTTTATAGTTAGATGATTTTATCTTTAAATTTGTCATGATATGTTGCTGACTATGTAGCACGGACCGACCTTTGGTCGTGGAAACTCATCCCAAGTCTGGGCGAGCACAACCCAATAAAAATATTATTTAAATGTAACTCGACTAGCATAACCATTTGTCGCACAATTAGCCAATACAATAAACCCGGCACACAATACAATAAACCTACTCGGTCTCGAAATCTATGGTAAAATAATTAGAAAACCTTTGTAAATATCAAACTTATTAGTTAACTGTGGCAAATTTAATCATGGTGGTAGCCCAATTTTTTTATTTTCAAAGTTGTCCACATATTGCTTGTGATTGAATACTATTGAAGCTCTTGAATAAGATCATTAACATATTATAAGAAGTTCAACTATCACAGTCTAGTATAAATGCACAAACAAAATGAAATTATAATCAAATTGGTGTGAATTGAAGAATAATTTATAATCAAATTATATATTATAGTTTTAGTTTTTATCAAATTAAATCAAAATGTCACTTAAGATTGAAATTGTCAATGTGCAAGTTGGTTTGGTTTTAACGGTTTATAATATTAAATTTATTAGTTTAAAGATTATTTGTTCAATTTAATATATTATATGTAAAAAAATTTTTTAAAAAAGTTATATTATTAATATAATAATAACAATTAAGATACATGTCAAATAAAATAACATAACACTATGAAAAAAATTAAAAATAATGTTCTAAGTTAAAAATTTAATTATCGATTAAGGAATACTCTAATATCAAATTTAAATTTGGTCTACAATACTATGGTAGAAAAGATTTATGATATACTATTTAATTGGAATAATAATATCAAAATAATAAAATATTATATATATATATAAACGAATGTTATTTGATATGATTTTTTGAACATTCTAATATCATTCAAAAGTTCTTCAATATCATATGAATTTGCTTCAAATATGACCATTGTTAAATAAAAATATATAATAATTTATATGAGACTAAAAATATTGAAACAATTAAAAAATTAAATACTTGTATTCAATGTTGATTTAGAGGTATAGTTGAAACAAGTATGACAAAAATTTTAGTTATAAAAAAAAATTATTTGTTATGATTTTATGGAATTCCATATCATATTCTTATTGCATTGATAATTAAATGAAGGCATGAGAAAACATTAAGATATCTAGACATATAGGCTCTATAGAACCTTATTATAGTCTACATTATAGCAACACTGATTCCAGTCTGGGGGTGACGAGGTCCTTTGTTTCATTTGGCGGATTCTTATTTCTCTGATGAGACAATCGTATATGATATCATTGGATATTGGCAACGATTTAGGATGTGACAAGTCAGCCTATGGGCGCCTCTTGGTACCATTGTATGCGGTAGAGAGAGATCCCAATTGCAATGTTTGAGATATCATGAGTAGCGTGGATGCAGACGTTTAAAACCACGAATGCTGGAAGTCCTTTTGGTGGATATGATATTCATATAATTATTCTGGCTGTTAAAAACGTAAATACATTTACAGTGGTGGAAATGAGATCGAGGAGAATCATCGATATCACGCCGTTTTCAGATCTTGGTTTATAACATAACACTATGAAAAAAATTAAAAATAATGTTCTAAGTTAAAAATTTAATTATCGATTAAGGAATACTCTAATATCAAATTTAAATTTGGTCTACAATACTATGGTAGAAAAGATTTATGATATACTATTTAATTGGAATAATAATATCAAAATAATAAAATATTATATATATATATAAACGAATGTTATTTGATATGATTTTTTGAACATTCTAATATCATTCAAAAGTTCTTCAATATCATATGAATTTGCTTCAAATATGACCATTGTTAAATAAAAATATATAATAATTTATATGAGACTAAAAATATTGAAACAATTAAAAATTAAATACTTGTATTCAATGTTGATTTAGAGGTATAGTTGAAACAAGTATGACAAAAAAATTTTAGTTATAACAAAAAAAAAATTATTTGTTACGTATTGATGCGTCCCTAGATCCAGATTCTCTGACGGATTAGAGAGCTTTTAGATTTCACGCCTTGGTCTAATTTTGAACAAGTCTGGTCTCCAATTTTCTCAATCTGAACCCTGCGTAACACAAATTACAAATAAGAGGTCAGAGATTGACAGAATATTTTTTCACAGAAAATATTCTGACGCTCAAATCAAAAATCTTATCTTACGAATAGAAAGATGTATGAGTGAAAATAAAAATACGGTGGGGAATGAAAGGATGCAAAGATGGTAGATGCATTGAGCGATTGTGGGAGGCTGGGTTCATTGGTTTA
The DNA here is from genome assembly GCA_033239525.1 of Nepenthes gracilis. Lineage (NCBI taxonomy): Eukaryota > Viridiplantae > Streptophyta > Magnoliopsida > Caryophyllales > Nepenthaceae > Nepenthes > Nepenthes gracilis. Next base: position 24,518,820 of record BSYO01000002.1, read on the forward strand.
CAAGGCAGGAAGTGACTCACTAAGGTTGCTTGATAGTGGCTTTTAGCTCAATGGTGTTCGATTGATTGGGGATCCCCTTCACCATTGAAGGAATGGATATTTATAGGCTCCATAGTGAAGGACCTTGGACACGGTAATCTCCGACATGTGGTAAGCTGAGATTTGCTAGCTACTAGTGGTGGCAAGCGGTATCAGTTGTCGCCTTGTGGTGATGCGGGGACCGTTACTAGGCGTGGCTGGCACGAGTCTGTTTAACCTTACTTGGAGGCTGGGAGGCTACCAGGGTGACGTACATTATGGCTAGCCAACGTTGACCTTGTTCCCCATTGGCTAACAGTTCATCTGCCGGCGTCCCCTATGCTTGAAAACCACGACAGTTACAGTAGGGACGCAGGCGAAGCTGATTGGTCTCGTCACTTGGTGCTCAGCACACCTTGTCAGCTCATGCCCAGGTTTGCCCTCGTAGACTGAGATTCTCTGCTGATGGACATCCTTCTCCTAGTTGGGCCTAGTCGACCTCGGCCCAATTTCACGCTGAACCCAACACACACACACACACATATATATATATGTTTGTGTGAATGTGGGATTAGATCCAATTTAAATCCTTAAATCGCAATAAAATTAAAAAATATAGTTTAGATTTGATGTGCAGTTTGGCTACCGAGGGAACCAGTGGCCCATTCACCCATCGGCCATATCACGACATCCAACATATGGCCTTCGCACTATCAATCACCTCAAAATTTTACACATAGCTCCTTTAGAACATTATAGGTGGCTTGGTGAAGTCAAAAAATAGTTAACAATCTCATGGTAAGGAGTTAAAATGCACAAGAAGGATTCCGAGAATTGCCAGAAAGGATTTATAATATATAAGAAAAACCCCGAGAATGAACCAAAAGAAAATGAAAATTTAGTACTTTAAATTGTTTAGGACAAATGCTCCCCTTTAAGGTTATATCCCTATAAGCTTGAGTCTTGACAATGAGTTGTTGAAAAATCATCATTATAAGACGATTTAAGTTTCAGAAAATAAACAATTGAAAAATAACCTAAGTTTTAATACTACTGAGGTATAATATGCAAAATATGAAGCCTAATGTATACTAACATTATTCTAAAATTTACTCTTAAAATGTTAGAGTACATCTAAGTCGAGGTTGAATCATATTACTAATATGTATTCACTAAATTACAGTATTGATTCAAAATATATTAAAAAAAATAAAACAATTTCTATTTTATTGTACAAATTTTTAAAGTAAAATAAATATATTATTTGTATAATTTAAACAGAAAGAAAAATCTATTGTGTTCTTATACTTTTATTTTTAAACTTTATATCCCTTAGAATTTGGACTTACCATTTGATCATGCCAAGTGGTCTTTTAACAGAAGAAGCCTTCAATAGAAGTGAACTAAATGATCTCCCACCACTTGATTGATCAAAATAAACTATACAATGGAGACAGGCACCACCATTTGGGATAGAAAACCACTCATTACTTAATGAAGAAACTAACCACAGAGTGAACAAACAACCAAAATTAGCCAAAATTTTGGAAAATAATGTGAAGATTGGGATAAATACCTGTCAAAATGACAAGTACAGAAAATTAGCCAAAATTCAAAAAAAAAAAACTTAAAACTAAGCAAAATAAAAATTTGGTTTGGTGAGCTGGACCATAGAGTCCCAATCCATGGATGGGCCTCAAAACCTGCAACCCAACTCAATAACCTTACATGAACATTAGGGCTTATACTGGGACTACCAGACCACAGTTCAAGTACAAACCCTAATGAAACTTTTGATAATTATCTCCGATCAAAGAACGGGTTAGGTTATTTTTGGCCCGGTTGAGAAACAATACCTTAACCGTATAGTTTTAATAAAAATATTTAAATTTTTTCTCATATATATACTTTTAAATAAGGTAAAATTTAACGAACTAATAGATTTATCACTGATTGATTTAATATTCACAGGTTTAAGTTGCAGAAGTCGTATTTTATATAGAACAAAATAAGAAAAACATACAAACACGGATCAATCTGATCTCCCCCTTCTAGACCCATGGACAGTGGAAGTGTTTTTTTACGATGGATTAATGTCATCGTGATCGGAAAAAAAAAGTAAAATAAAAAAAAGGAAAAAAAGAAAACTTTATTATAAATTGTGATGGAAAAGCTCAAATTCATGATTTCCACACATAATTGAATCATGTACTTGTGATGGGGGTCCACTGAATTCATGGAGTGGGTTTGAATACAGAAGAGAGGATCTCTGTGTTAGATTTCAGAGTCCCACCATCATTTTTTTATCTTCGAGTGTAAAATTGACCGTCCCTGATCAGCTGACACTCCACTGTGAAATCTGGACCACTCGATCTCTCTTTGACAGCATTGATCTACGCCACTTTTACTTCTTAAGCCTTGTGCACTATTCACTACCTTCCAACTCTCATCAACCACAGCTTTTAAAGAAAGGCTGTACATCACTATCTACTCTATATATATATATATATATATACATGTGTATAAGTATTTTTGTACGTACAGGTGTGTATGTATGCGTTTGAATGTACATGTACATACATATGTGTACATATACGTATGTGTAAGTATATGTACATGTGCATGTATGCATCTATACATGTGTAGATATGTATATGGTGATTTTATCACAATTTTAACTAGTAGTTTGAAATTTTATTGTAGTTTTTACAATCTGAAAAAGATAGCTCTTATGAGATATTTGTCTTAAGAGATGCATTAAACTAATCACGGTATTAGTTAATCTTTAACGAAGATTTAATAAATACAATTTGCTCTTGAGGGATTTTTAAGGGTTCAATTGAAATTCACTATAAAATAGTATATATTATCAGCATGTTTCAGTTTAAATTTGTCAAGAGAATCCTAGACGTACATTTATAAGAATTTGCAAATAATAATTTCTTTCAAAAGTATGATTTTTCAGATAAAAGCAAGCACCCATTACATTTAATTCACAATTAATTTTTCCAATTTATTTGTTCTAAAATGTTATTGTTATTATTAAATACCTGAGAAAACAATACACCATTTTTGTATTCTTCTTAATATTAACCTGTGTAACAATCTTATTTCTTCTTGTGTTAGCAATGATAAGTCTCCTCCAAATAGGGGAGGCAATTATGTTTGTTGCATCCCAAGTCCCTAATTGTCCTATGGATTAGAGAGTTTTTGGATTCATCGACGCTTGGAGGGGATCACGAGCGGGTTTGGTCTCCGTCGCTATTGATCTGAAACCTGCACAGTATAAACTAACAAACGAGAGGTCAGAGATCGACGAAATTTCTCCCACCAAACACTCTGACGCTCAAGTCAATAACCTCCCGCAATGAACGAAAAGAAGGCACACGCTTAGAGGTGTGCGGAAATATGTTAAGTGTGCGGTGGAAGTGTATGAATGCAATAGTGGGGGAGATGATGAGTGGTTAGTGAGAAGCCTGACTCCTTGTATGCACCGCGATATTTGGCTCACTTTTGGTAGCCTGTGAAAGGCTGTGAAGGATTAGTGTTGGACGTAAATATGAGATCAGAAACTCAAACAGCGCTTATCTCAATGCCCAGGCTCAGATTAAGGATTTGAGATTTGATCCATTCTCCTATAGAATGAGAGAAAATTTATAGGCACCAGGGGGTGGAGTTTTGGGCGTGAGAATCCTTCCTACAGAAATTCGTCGACCATTAACCGCTGGTGGCGGTCGATGGTGTCAGTTGTCACATTGTGGTGGTGACAACATCGTCGTACATTGTTGGCCACGCTTGGTCTACTCTTTGCACAATGATTGGCTGGCCAGTTGTAAGGAGCGGCGCCAGCTACGACTGGTAGAATTGACTCCCCTCTCATTGACTTGCCTTTGCTACTTCGCGTCTGTCGCTTACAACCGCATTAATGAGTTGTAGGAAGTGCCAATTGATTGTGGGCGTTGGCCCGCCACGTAGGCTGCTTTGAGTTCTGGGCCGTGTTGGCGGTTTGGGCTGCTACTTCTTGAATTGGGCCTTGCGATTCTGGACCCAACACTAGCCCCCCATGTCTAGGCTAACTAATAGTCAAGGCCTGGGATGTCATCTAAAGGTCCAGCCAAGCACTACGTGTCCTTCATCGAGATACACTAGACCTTGTCTCTCCCGGCGTTGCATCTTTCCCAGGAAATCATGTAGGCTTTTCAAGCGCCGCAGAGAATCAGTGTTCTAAAAAAAAGGGTTCGCACACAAGAGTCTGTCCCTGTATCGAGGACTTTCCTGTGTTGTGAATGACGGCTATCGAGCGGGGTGCTTTGCTGGGCACGGATAGGGCGCTAGCTCGACCATAAATAGGGGAGTTCCCAACTGGAGAGACCCATGCCTTAGCCAATTCTAGGAGGAGTGATGCGAAGCCCTTGGCTTGTCATGCTCCCAACGGGAATTTGTAAAGGAGTTGGATGGACTTGCTGGATACCTGGAGCTTCCACCGAAGACTATCTTCACACCCCGATCACGAGCGATTTCTCATACTAATGAGGGTGGTTTGGCCACTCTATCACCGTTATATGCCTTCCTTGCGGGTGGCATGGTTCCCAGTGTGCAAGAGGATCTTTGCGGAGCTATCACGGGGCTTTTTGTCCTCGGGATAGCGCATCACTGACGGCCTCGACCATGCCAAGTTCATCATACATGCCATCCACAAGAGGAGGTGGAAGGTGGAGCCTCGGTAGGGGGAGCACAGGCTAGCCGCATCCCCGTTGGGTCTGCTGCTATGAGTGTTGGTTCTGCCGCTGCGATTAACATTTGATGAACCTTCAAGGTCTGGCCAGCACTACCTGGTTGGACGTTTGGGCAGATCGGGGTTCTAGCGGCTAAGCCGGAGAGATCTGATGCATATCACCTTCCCCGATAAGGCTTCAAGCATCCGGAGCTGCCATTTCGGGCTTTATACTCCATGCTGTATCTTCTCCTTTTTGGTACTTTTGCTATCGCAAGCCTTATACTTTGTAAAGAAAATTTTGATTAATAAAAGTAATAGTTTTTACCTTTATTCTCATGTCTTGTCGTATGCATCTTCTTCCCTCTGTTGCTTTTCCGGTTGTATTTCAAGGACGATTGGATCCCCTCGCCGCTGTACGCACCAATTCACGCGCTTGAGCATTTACGGTTACCTACGGTCTGTTCCGCCGACACCGTCCCTCGAGCCCCAATGCAAACTGTCGACAGGAGGACGTGGCACGAAAAAATTATTGAAGTGTGTCACACTAGGAGATCAAACGCCGCTGGTAGACGTTACATCCATCGGGTTATTTGATGCATTAATTGCATGAAAGATCTTGGGGCATCGCGTCATAATGACTTCCCTTGAAAAGGGGCGACGCTTCTGGGATCTGCCACGTGGAAGGAGCTTGTTGGCTCTCTCTCGATACACTTCTTCTTTGGGACGACTCCGTTTCACTGAGGAGTTTCTGGCTATTTAAACACCCGGGTTACCTCCAGGGTCTTTGTGTCCTTTAGTGGCTTCGAGAGTGTGAAACGTGCATCATTTTTTACTCCTTTCGTCTCGACCCCAATGGAAAGATCGTCTTCTTCATCAGAACTATGCCATCCTCTGGGAAATCTGAGAGGGGTACGCATGCCTCAGGGATCCATGGTGAGGCTACACCTGGTGCTGCAACAGTAGAAGGTTGCCACTATGAGGCCACTGTGATAGGACCGATGAGATTTCTGAGGGCGCCATCGGGCTTTGAGATGGAGGGGGCATCCACTTCCTCATGGCGCCGCGGGCCAAGGAGGTTGGATCCCACACTCCACCGAGTAGCTATGGCGGTCGAAGACTTTGAGGCTAGGGTGCAAGTCGCAGTCAGAGAAATTGAACAGACAAGGGCTCGCACTACACACTTTGAAAGGGCTCGGGTGGAGTCAGAAGCAAGGGCGTCGAGGCTTGCAGATGCCAACATGCAAGCTCAAGACCGCATTTAGGCTCTTTAAGAGGAGTTCGAGCGATTTCGAGCATACTCCGAGGAGGAATGCGCACAGTTGGTGGTCGAGTTGAGGTCAAGGTTCAAGCTAGAGAAGGTAACTCCTACACTGGAAAGGAGGTTCTAGGACAGTATCCATTGCAACCGGAGGCTAGTCAGGCTAGAGGATCCAAACTTCTGCATCGGTGTCTAGGACTCTCAAAACTTAGGCGCCCTAATGCGCGCGAACCTGACGGGGTACACTGCTCTGAATCCTTCCGGGCCCGGTGAGGGTAGCTACTTGTAATTCACGGCCGTTGGCTGCCTCCTATTGTAAAAAAGTGTTTATTAGTAAATTACATAATAAACCTTTTTTACTTAACCGTGCGACTTATTTATTACTGTCTGTCGTTTGTTATGTTGGAGCAATTTATTTTTTCTTCTGGGTACGTGCCCTGGAAGCCACGCTGCCACCGGTCCTGGCGGTTAGAATCCCCGCATTAAATGCAGATGTGACAGCAGAAATTTTGGCTGGCGGCTGAGGTGATTGCGATCTGCAATCTGGCAGGGGCCATGATTGGTTGCCGTTTGGGAACTCACAGCGCTTCTGTTGAATGGACGCGTGGTCTGGCCATCAAGCAAAACGCCGATTGATTTTCCCCCGCAATGGCACCCTCGCCTATTTAAGCGGTGCCTTAACAGGTTCGATTCTTTGCACTTCCTTGTACCGAGAGCTCCTTATATTTCCTTGAGAAAAAGAGATAGCAAAGAAGACTTCTCCCTACACCTTCTGAGTTTCTCGCATAATTTGCCATGGGGTGAACAACACTGGGTCCGTTTTGACGGCGTGCGCCATTACCGCGTTGATGTGGACTATAGGGTCCCTAGTGGTGTGGTTTACCGCACTCCTAGCCCAACTAACAGGGCTAACGCCCTCCAGAGGGCTTTATCGCCGTGTACGAACACCATCTGAAGGGAGGGCATCGCTACCCCCTGCCATGCGATCTGTATGCGCTTGTCGATATATTGGGCGTTCCTGTCGCGAGGCTCCACCCTAATGCCTTGCACTATTTGGTTACTTTGTGTGTCTTCGCCCGTCTTCATTCTTGCGTGTTTGATGCTAACATGGCAAAGGTCATCTTCCACTTCACAGAGTCTGAGGATTGGATTTTGTTATCTCTCCAATCCCGCTTCCACTTTTGGAGGACCAATTCGAACTCGGTGAAGAACTGAAAGAATCAATTTTTCTTTCTACAAGAGCCCTCAGATTTGGAGCTCTCTCACGGGTGGGGTCCAATCCCAAGGTTCTTTCGTGATGACGTGGCCACCGAGGAGGCGAGTAAGGTGGCGGAGCTAGTCGTTGCCATCCATTTGAAGATGAAGACGTTTTCCGCCCAAGGTTACTATTTGACCTCCTAAGCTCTTGCTGCCACCAAGTGGGGTCCGGAGTCTAGCTAGGCCATTGCTGGCCCAGAGAAGAAGAAGTTTGGGGCCATCGTTCTCCGAGAGCCATCGGGTGAAGATGCAGGGGAGAGTTGCTCGCTGCTGAAGACTTCTTCAAATGAAGAGGTATAGGCCCCGCTGAAGAGGCTGTGAGAAGCTGGAGGCACCTCCACCCGGAGGTCATGGAGACTTGCTGAGAGGCCATCCACATGTGCTGCGAGCCCCACTCCAAAGCGGGCGTTGGATACTGAGTCACGAGAGGGAGCGACCGAGCATTTGCCGATTCCTACCGCGGCGTTGGCTGAATATGGCATTCCCATGGTGGAGCTTCCTTTCGGAGGAGAGTCCACCGTTGGTCCCTTCAATGATCTAGAGTCGCAGGAGGTGACCGCTGCGGCGCACTGATCGTGGAGATCGACGCGCCATATTCTGAGGAGGCCGAGAAAGCTGGTGCTTTGGAGCCTGTGCCAGAGCTAGTAGAGACTCCAGGGCCCACCAGATCGCCTGATAGGGCGCCTTCAAAGGCGTGTGCCCAGGAGAGTGCTGCTGTCGAGGAGGAAGTCGGAGCCAGATGGGTTGCCAGTCCGCCTGGCATTGACTTAGCTCTAGGGACTGTCATGGCGGAGATGATTAAGGAGCTGGAGCCCCCAAGCATTCCCGCATCACCCGTTGCTCCAGACGTTCCCTGCTCCACGGAGGTTATTGCCGAACAAATAGAGCCCCCAAGCCTATCAGTGTCAGGAGGTGGTCCTCATCGCACGAATGTGTCCCTTGCTCAGGTATGACCGTGTTGGATCATGCATTCCTTTGCTATCCAGAACTCTAAGAAATTTTGACGTCTCTCTTTATCTTGCAGGTCCTTGGGGCACCCAACTCCCTTGATGCGGTGTTTGCTCAACTGCGCGAATACTTTCACCGTGTCAAGGAAGAGTCTGAGCAGGAGACGACCCAATGCGTGGGAGTTAAAATTATTGCACTCAGGGAGGAAATCGACCGGCAGAGGGAAGAGAACCAGTGCCTGAGGCAAGAGGCTGAGTAGCTTAGGGGAATGACCTCCACTCTGGAGGACGACATCGCTCGCCTTTTCATAGACCTTAGGCTACGATTCACGCCAAAGAATGCACCTTGTACTCGATTCTAGGTTCAGGGATGGCGACCATCTGTGTCGCCGGATTGCCACTGTTACATTTTCGAGTGTCTCCATGGGCATCTTCCATCTAGGGAACACCGGGATTCACGACAGCTCCCGCATGAGGGACTTCCTTGGAGAGGCTGGCCCGTCAAATCCATAGGACCAACATGGCTTTTGTATAGCTCCTTTTTCCTTTTCTGTTGTTCTGTGACACCTTGTATCCGTGTATATACATGATAAATGAATGGCAGCTATTTTTCTTGCATTTTATGTCCTTGAGTGCACGACGTAATTTTTGGAATCGTGACTCTTGTTTTGACGACTAAGCTGTGAAGCTATTGTCGCCTAAGGCCCCGATCAGCTGCCTTCTTACGCTGTACCCGTCTGCGGTCAGAGAATGTCGTCACATCTTGCACGTTTAATGCAACACTTAGTCCAGTGAAGTAGACGTTGTCGCAAGCAAGGTGGAGCCACACCAAGGGCCAACTGGGTTTTTAGGCCACAGCAGTCGGACTCCGAGTCTTAGGTCTTTTCACACGCGATACCTGTCTTAGGTGCTCGGCCTCGTTCAAGGCGTCGTCACTCTTGTGTGCACGGTCCTAGCGCACGACCATTGTAAACTAAGGGTGCTCTCTTTTCCAAGAGAAGGTCACCGAACACCTGCCATTCCTGCCCCTTAAGATTTTGGTAGTGTTGGAGACTTCAAAAGCCTCCTGACCTGATATTCTGACTGCATGGGTCACCTGGTACAGGACCATGGTTTTTGGGCTGCTTCAGGCCTCCTGACGTGGAGTCAAGGTTTGGAGATGGCCGCTTCTACGTTGCTTGGCATGGAGCCAAGGTTTGAAGGGCCGTTTATGACCTCTCGTTGCGGAGTCGAGGTTCAAAAATGGCCGATTAGAGCCGCTTGGCATGGAGCCAAGGTTTTAAGTGCCGTCTAGGGCCTCTCGATGCGAAGTTGAGGTTAAAAAATGGCCGCTTCTGGGCCACTTGGCACGGAGCCAAGATTTTATTTTACGAAAAGATGAAGACCTTTCTGACTTAGGGGCAGTCTAGGTCATTTTCGCTTTTCGAAATATCATGCATGCAAACACTCATATGAATGAACTCACAAAATTATAAAAATAATCAATTTTATTAAATTGAAACACAATACAAGTATAAGCATTCCTCATTGTGCACGTGTATGTCTTACGTGGGCTTGGCACTGGCTTACTGATAATACTTTTGGAGGTTGGTGGCATTCTAGGTCCGCAGACCAACTTGCTATCCTGGGTGCGTAACTTGTATACTCCATTCCAGAGGATTGCTGAGACGAGGAATGGACCATCCCAACCTGGGAGAGTTTGTTCTTACTAGCGGCCTTTCTCGCTGCCTCTACACTCCGATGGATCGGGTCTTCAACCTCGAGCCGGCGAGCCTTCATCCGCTTGTTGTAATACCATGCAACGCGTTGCTGATAGGCTGCTATCCTCAGGTGGGCCGTGTCATAGACTTCTGAAAGTAGGTCTAGGCACTCCCTGAGTCTCTGGGAATTGGTGGCTGGATCGAAGCACTCGACCCGCTGGCACAGAAGTCCTACTTTGACGAGGACGACCACTTCAACCCTGTAGCAGAGATTGAAGGGTGTCTCCATCGTCGATTCCCTCAGCGTTGTACTGTACGGCCAAAGCACGGAAGACAACTCGTCGACCCAGGAGCCCCTGCATCTTCCAGTTTGATCTTCAACCCGTGCAACAGTGTTCGATTAGTAACTTTGACTTGTCCGTTTGCCTGATGGTACGCTACAGATATATGGACCACCCTGATGCACAAGCTAGCACAGTACTTAGTGAATCATTTTTTGATAAATTGGGTTCCGTTATTATTTGCTATAACCTCCGGAATTCAAAAACGACAGACGATGTTCTAGCAGAGAAACTCTGCTGCATTCTGCTTTGTGATTCGCGCTAGGGGAACTACTTCTACCCACTTGGTGAAGTAGTCAATAACGACGATAATGAACTTTCTTTGTCCGGAGGCCAAGGGCATAGGTTCGAAAATATCGAGCCCCCATTGTACGAATGGCCACGAGAACCGAAGGTTGTGTAGCTCTGTGTGGGGTAGATGAGCCGTGGGCCCATAAACCTGACAGCTTTCGCACTTTTTCACGAATTCTAGGGCGTCCCACTTCATCGTGGACCAGAAAAGACCTCGTTGCATGATATTGAATACGACGTTTTTTTTCAATATGCGAGCCACATATGCTGAGGTGGACCTCACTCAGCGCGTATTTAGCTTCCTCAGGAGTTAGGCATTTTAGGTAGGGAGTGGAATACCCCCTTCGATATAACCTACCATCGATTATTGCGTACCAACTTGCTGTCCTCTTGATTCGCTTGGTCTCGTCGGTGTCTACAGGTAAGGTTTTCTCCATTAGATACCTGTGATATGGGGTCATCCAATTGTTGGCCACGTTGACCTACAAGACTTTCTGGACCGGATCGTCCACACTTGGTGCGGCCAGGATTTCCTACATGCTTCTGGCGTACTGCTCCGGAGATCTTGCGGCTGCGTCCCTTGCCAACTTGTCGGCTTCGTCCCTTGCCAACTTGTCGGCTTTCTAGTTTTCGGCTCTGGGTATATGTAGGATCTTAAAACTTTCAAACACTAGGATCTGGGCCTTTGATTTCGCCAGGTACTTCGCGAGCTAAGGGCTTTATGCCTCGAAGGCTCCTTGGATCTGGTCAACCACTAGCTCCGAATCGCTGCACACGACCAGCGACTTTGCGGAGCACTCTTTTGCCAGGAAAAATCCCGCAAGAAGTGCTTCGTACTTAGCCACGTTACCGGTGGTTGGAAAAGTCAGTGTAACAGAGTACTTGATCTCTGTTCTGTCCGGAGTTCTCAACACGACTCTAGCTTTGCTGCCTGTCTGGGTCACTGATCCGTCGACATTCAGGGTCTATGAGGAAATGCCTGGTACATCCAAGCTTTTCAGGCTGTGTGGGACGTCTAGAGTTGGGGTCGCCTCCTCGACAATGAAGTCGGCCAAGGCCTAACCCTTAAGAGCCGGTCATGGCCGAAATTCTACGTCGAACTCTCCCAACTCTATTACCCACTTGACCAGCAGCCCAGAGGTCTCCAACTTCTAGAGGGTCGACTTCAGGGGTTGAACTATCAGAATGACAATCCGGTGCACTTGGAAGTAGGGCCTCAACTTTTGCACTGAATAGATGAGGGTTAGCGCAATCATCTCCGTGTAGGGGTAGCGAGTCTCCATATCCGTCAATACCCTACTTACATAGTACACTAGTTGCTGTGCGCCCTCGTGCTATTTGATGAGCACCAAGTTGAGCGCCGTGTCTGACGTGGTCAGGTAGAGGTACGGTCCTCGCCCGCGGATGGTGAGCTTAGGAGAGGTGGGCTACCGAGGTATGCCTTTAGCTCTTTGAAACCTCCTCGCACTCACCCGTCCACCGAAATTCGGGCGCTTTCATTCCTCTGAGGGCCTTGAAAAAGCGCAAGTACTTCTCCGCGGATTTAGCTAGGAACCGTGATAGAGCTGCCAGCCATCCCATGAACTTCTGAACTTCCTTCACGTTCTGCGAAGGGCTCATGTCAAGGATAGTTCTGATCTTCTCTAGGTTCACTTCTATGCCACGCTAGGACACTAGAAAACCTAAGAACTTTCTGGAGGTTACCCCAAACGCACATTTGGTTGGGTTGAGTTTCATCTGTGAGCCTCAGAATACTTGGAAGGTCTCCTCTAGATCATCAACGTGGTCGTCGGGTAATCTACTCTTGATGAGCATGCCGTCAACGTATATCTCCATGTTTCTTCCGATCTGGGTTTAGAATATTTTGTTCACGTGACGCTGGTAGGTTATCCCAACATTCGTGAGGTCAAAGGGTATGACCTTATAACAGTACGTTCCGTGGTCCGTCATGAATGAGGTGTGTTCCTCATCGTCCAAGTCCATCCTGATCTGAATATAACCTAAGTAGGCATCCATGAAGCTCAAGAGCTCGTGTCCGGACGTATAATCCACCAATTGGTAGATTTAAGGGAGCGAGAAGCTGTCCTTAGGATAGGCTTTATTCACATCAATGAAGTTTACGCATATTCGCCACTTGCTGTTACTTTTCTTTACAAGCACAACGTTGGATAGCCAATTCGGATACTGGACCTTCCTTATGAATCCAGCGTCCAACAATCTCTTCACTTCCTCTCTTATGGTTACTAGCCAACACTTTTGCCTGACGGGTTTATAATTCGAATCGAGACCCAACTTGTGGACCATTACTCCGACCAGTATCTCGAGCATGTCGGTAGGAACCCACGCAAGCACGTCGAAGTTCTTCCGTAGAAAGCTAATGAGCCGATTGGGGTTGGATGCAGTGAGAGAGCCGCCGATGTGCACACAATTCTCCGGCTCAGTAGGGTCCAAAGGGACCACTTCGGTCACCTCACCTAACCGGGCTTGCTGCAGCGTGGCTTCGTCGTGGAGATGCAAGTCTCCGTTCATGCGGTCCGGCACCACTAGAGCGACTTGGGACAAGTAGCACATCCACCCCATCACCTGATCACCGAGCACGTCTCCTACGCCATACGGGGTCAAAAACTTTACCTTTAGATGCGGGATTGAAGTAACAGCCCTGAAAGACGTGAGGAACGGTCTGCCTAGGATAGCATTGTAGACAGAAGGCAGATCGACAACATTTAATGTTAGCTCTCGCGTTGCGGTACACGGGTAAGTTTCTATTGTGATCTCTAGCTGGATATCTCCTTGCACAGGTACAGGTTCGTTATCCAGACCATACAGAGGGCTATTGGCCGCTTTCATCTAGTTTTGCCTCAATTCAAGCTTAAAGAAAGCGTCAAGATATAATAAATTTTGAGAGATTTCATTATCAGTCAAGACTCCTTTCAGATTATAATTGATCGTACTGTCTGAAATGATGGCAGATACAACAAAGGGATCAGAATGGGGGAAGGTTACATGTGACATATCATCGCTGCTAAAACTAATGATATCACTTCTATCCCCTACTCTCACTCTCTTACGGCTGGAAGTCTGCTGGGATGTACCTACCTGCTACTCTTGATCGTCCCAATTGAGATCATGTTGATCCGCCGGCAGCCGTATGTTTTCCTCCAGGGCTCGCTTGCCTCGTCTTCTAAGGCTGCAAGGGCCTACCCCGAACCCTTCACGGATAGCTTGAGGTGTCCGTGGTGGATCAAGTTCTTTATCTCCTACTGTAAGGTCCGACAGTTCTCCGTAGAATGTCCCTGACAGCGGTGGTACTGGGAGTATTTCGTCTGATATCCACGCTGGGGCCCTTCAGCGCCTTTGGTGAATTGAAAAACTTCTCATCCTAAATCTGCATCAGGATGTTCGTGCGGGTATCGTTCAGGGAAGTTAGGGACGTATGTCAGAACTCCTTGGATCCCGGTTAAGACCGTGGCTGCTTGCAGCGTTCCTAGAAGCAGTTGCTATTGCTGTTCCTCTTCTTTTCGACGGCTGGCTTTGGTCCATTCAAGGGGTGGTCCATGCATTTGAGATGCTTCGCCTCGTTAGCCTCTTCCGTCGTGATATAGGCTCGGGCGAAGGCCTCAACTTTCCGGAAGGACTGAGGGTGCTGGTGCGGCAAGTGCTTGAAGAAGTCTCCTGCTGCCAACGTAACAACAAAGGCGTTGAGCTTCAGCTCATCGGAGAGTTGGGGAATCCAGCGCACTTTAGTGATGAAACCGTTGAGGAACCACTTCAGGGCTTTCATCCGACCTCGACGGAGGCGGACTAGGTGCCATGGTTGTTTCTCCTCTCTTCAGCTGGAGGCAAACTGGCTCAAAAAGGAGTCTGCGAACTCGTCGAATGAGCGGATGGAGTTTGGCTGGAGGTCATGGAACCAAAGCAGCGCGTCCCTCATGAGGGTGATAGGAAAACACTGGCACATCACAACGTTGCTCGCTTAATGGAGGGATAGATGTGTGCGGAAGTAGGCAAGGTGGTCCATTGGATCCTTACTCCCGTCGTGTCCGTCCAACGTTGGAATTTTAAACTTGCGGGGAAGCGGTTAGGTCCGGACATCCGTACTGAAGGGCGATCTCCGCAAGTCAGCGAAAGACCATATAGGCTTCTCCTTAAACAGATGGGTCCACATCACCATCACCTTTTCCTCTATCGGCGGGTCGGACTCGCTTCTCCACGCATTAATGATGTTACGGAGCTCCATGTTATCCCTCAGGTTCTACTGGGCGTGCTGGTCACTATAACTTTCCGCACGGGGAGGCCGTTCACTGCACGAACCTGCAACTGTCTGCCTCCTTTCACTGCGGGGGTTATACCGTTCTAGGCTCTCCTCTTGCTTGTCACGGCTAGAGAGGCTTCCAACCACTGTCTGGGCCCTGCTGTCGAAGGCCGCCTGGACCTCAACTTCGTTAAGCCAATCTGATCTGCCCATGGGGACTCTGGTATGACGCCTCCCTAGCTTGGAGGATGACGCTTGAGATACTAGGGAAGCAGCCCCCATCCACTGGGTGCCTGTACAGTTGCAAAGGGCCTGAAGCATCAGCCTCATATCTCCCATTTCGGTGGCCAGCTAGTGGACGTCAGGTTGCAGCCACTCGTCAACAAGGCTACCCACCGAGGGGTCGTCGCCGTAAGCGGCGGCATCTTTTGTTGGTGCACTGGCTTGCGCTCTGGTGTTGACTATTTTGGTGTAAGGGAGTGAGTGTTGAGAAGAGATGATAGACTTTGTCGCCAATAGTGCATCCCAGGTCCTTGGTTGTCGTTCAGATTAAGGAGTTTTCGAATTCCTCGATGCCCAGAGGGGATCACAATTGGGTACAATCTTCGTCGCTGTTAACCTAGAACCTGCACAATACAAACTAACAAACGAGAGGTCAAAGGTCAGCGGAATTTTTTTCACCGAAAATATTTCGACGCTTAAGTCAGTAACCTCTCGTAATGAATGGAAAGGAGGCGCACACTTAGAGATGCGTGGAAGTAGACTGAATGTGCAGTGAAAGTGTGAGAATGCAAGAGTGTGGGAGTTGATGAGCGATTAGTGGGAGGCCTGGCTCCCTGTATGCACCGCGATGGGTGGCTCACTTTTGGTAACCTGTGAAAGGCTGTGAAGGATTAACGTTGAACGTAAATCTGAGATTAGGAACTCAAGGAGCGCTTATCTCAATGCCCAAGCTCAAATTAAGGATTTGGAATTTGATCCCTTCTCCTGTAGAAGGAGAGAAAATTTATAGGCACTAGGGAGTGGAGCTTTGGGCGCTAGAATTCTTCTTACAGGGATTCGCCGACGGTTGAGCGCTAGTGGCGGTCGGTGGTGTCAGTTATCGCCTTGAGGTGGTGATGAGACCGTTGTATATTGCTGGCCACGCTTGGTCTGCTCATTACGCAATGATTGGCTGGCCAGCTGTAATGAGCGGCGCCAGTCGCGACTTGCAGAGTTGACTTCCATCTCATTGGCTAGCCCTTGTTGCCTCGCGTCTCTTGCCTGTAGCCGTATTAATGAGCTGCAGAAAACGCTGGTTGGCTACGGACGTTGGGCCACCACGTAAACTGTTTTGAGTTTTGGGCCGTGTTGGCGATTTAGGCTGCTGCTTCTTGAATTGGGCCTCATGATTCCTGAGCATCACCGACACTGGACCCAACAATGTTACATGATATTAATAATAAAATTATATATATTAGGTATGTTATATTTTAAATCTTTAAATATTTCTTTTCTTACATATATTAGTTTTTATTTATGTAATTGTTCTCTTGCATAGTTTACTCTGATTATCCCATAAATACTTTCCTTATGCAGTTTGATGCGTTTTCAAAGAATAAGTTGGACATGGAGAGCTTTGAAGTAATCCCTGAATAAAATTATCCAAATCTTACACACCATAAATATAAATAATTGAGAGATTATAAGTTGAAGTATCTTCCTAAAATGCCCTCTTATACTCAAACCAATATTGCACTAACTAAACTAAAATTTGAAAGGTTGAGGAATTGGTATCTGTTTTTGACAGCGAAAATAACAATCTTGAATTGTGAGAAAAAATGTCTAGGGTTTCCCGGAGGATTAGCTCTGTGCTCTTTATAGGACCTTTGAAGGACTTATAATAGTGACTCTCAAATATTTTATTTCTTTTTGAAAAGGAAAAGAAAAAAAAAAAGAAAAATAGAAGTCTTTTGCCTCAAAATATTTTTTATAAGTGTGTAAATCTTATTGGACTTGTGATTTTGCCTAAGTTTATACCTATTGAATTCTAGCGGAGGGTGTTTACAAAGGCACCAATTATACTGTCCTGATTTATTACCACTATGGTGATCATGGGCTTAGTGGGAAGACTGTAAACTATTAGTAAATGACTAAATTTTGATTTAGAATCTCTTGCTATTACAGATATCGAGAACATTGTCTTCAAAGTAATGGCCAATTAGTATAGTGTTTACGATATTCTGATAATCAGGTCAGATATTTTATACGGCACATCCTTTTGACACTACAAGCCTTCTAACAGTTTAGATTTTTAACCCATGAGAAAAAATATTTGTTGGTGTATATGTATATGTATATGTACATAAATTTATACGTATGTATACGAATCTGAAATCATAGCCAAAGCATCGGGGCGACAGTATCAGCAGGCAATCATAAGAGGACAATTTGAAAAGACAAATGTTAAGGTTTTGTCATAATAAAAAGGATTTCGATGATTGAGGCAAGTGTGCCCTACTTCTTTTTCCTGCCGGTGATGATCATTTTAATTTTAATTTTATTTTTATTTTTATTTTTTTAAAATAATTTATCATGCAGGAAATCAAAGGTTAGGAATTCTTCATAGAAATTCAAGCTGCGATTGTCTGTGGCAGCCTGCATGTGTGCGTGCATGGCTAATCATGCATGTAATTATTATCAACATTTTTTTTTTTTGGTGCAGAAGCTGATCAAATTAAGACAAATCACCGATTGTTCAGATCTTTTATTTGGCTCGTATGAAGGAGCGTAAAAATTAACTGTTAAAATAATAATTCAAACCCAATTTAATACACTTAATTGCAGATTAAATACGATGGATAAATCATTTAGATAGGTTTGAGATTAAAATAGTTTATATTTTTAAATTTTAGTTAATTGATTTTTAATTTTATGGCTATCTGAACTGATCATTATGGATATATATTTCTATGTAATCATCTGATCATCTATTTAATAATATATATAATATTTATTTTGTTGGTTTTATGAAATTATGGATTATATATTGTTATTTTTTTGAAAATTTCGATAGAGTTGGGAGGATGCTTTAATTGGTTAATTAGTATAATTAAACTAATTAATTTATTTAATTATAATTTGAACTATTGTTGAGGGGTTTGACCAACATGGGTGAAAAAAATATGATGAACTAGTAATTTTTAAAATTTATTTGTAGTAAATGTGTAAATTATAATTTTAAAGTATCTAAGCATATAATTTATACTATGGTACACCAATTACAATAATAAAAAGCTAAATTAAAAAATATATATTATAACCTAAAATATGATATATGATGTGAGTTTTATGTAGCACTGTATGCTTTAGTGCATATAATTTCATATAAAAGAATAAGACTATTATACTTATCTATTTATTTATAAATCAGATAACAATAAATTTAAAGCCATCAAACAAAATTGAAAAAAAAAATCTAAAAAAACTTAAAAATACATCGATCAGCTCAATTACCATATTTTTTGTTTAATTTTTACAGGTCGAGTTTATATCAATCGTCTGTTTTATTTTATTCGGCCATAAGTTTTTAGGGCTTAATAATTGTACCTAATAATTCATCGTTATGCCACAATGTCATTTCTCTTAAGTTTTTAATTTCTTTAGAAAAATGTAAATATGTGAGCATATATTCAATCATATCTAAATTATTGTGTGTGAAAGTCTAGTCTTATTAGGCCCCATTTCATAGTAGAGGTTGGAAGGACAAAGCAAAGCACTATGATAATCTCAATCTTGTATAGCTCTTTCTTTGTCGTTGGCCTCTATCATGATATTACGATTAAATGTTTATGATAAATAGCAAAGTATAGTCTTTGAGATTAACAATATCAATTCGATAAATTAGAATACATTGATAAATAAGTTCAAAAAATAAATTGGCTAATTAAAATCATGATTTAAATAACGGCGTATGTACAAATAATACATGTTTCATAATGTCACAATTAATAGGGGTGGATGCACGGAGCGGGACCTGGTTCAATCGACCCTACTCAAAAGATTTTATATAAATAAAAAATTTAGATATATAGTATTTTGATAATTAAATCAAAATATTATTTTTGAGACGACTGAAATTTTTTAGTTGACCCAATTTAGTTTATTTAGATCAGTATGACTCACTTATCTCTTTGAGCTAGTTGATTTATCACAATCATAATAAATATAATAGTACGGCTATTTTTAATTTACTATATCAAAAAATAATATGATAACAAATTATTAATCCAGCTGAAAAATTTTTAATTTTTTTAATTGATCCCACTAAATTTATTCTTTAACTATTGTGATCCTCTAATATTTCTCCCAAATGAGTTTTTTTTTTATTTTTTTATTAAATATAGTAATAAAGTTATTTTAAATTTATTATATTAAATCAACAAGATCATAAAAGTATGGATTCCGTTGAAAAAAATTATTGATCAATCTCTCATGCCGACATCAGTCATTATAATCTTTACACTTAGAACATGTCACATATTTGTCTTCTTATATGCTTTATTAAAACAAGCTATAACGTGGCCTTGAGACTTTAGCCCTTGTCAAATTGTGGACAGCCATAGACGGCTAAAACAGACCAAAACAGAAGAAGTTGGAAAGTGATAAGTGAATTTGATTTGCTATTTTCCCTAATCTATTTGATTATGCCTAAAGTTGGGGAAAGAATGTTTCTAATAATCCAAAATTAAGATTACATGCAACTAATCAATGCTTTAATCAATAATTAGATTGCTGATTACTAATCACCTTTCGAAGCCTAATTTTGAAATTATTAGTTAATTTTCAACGATATATAATTATTGTATAACTCAATAATCAACCAGATCCTAAACATTCAGAAATTATCGTGTTAAGTAATTATTGTAAGTTTATTTTTAAAATTATTGTGTTATGTGGGGTCTTTTCTACAATCGTGAAAACAACTGGAAAACCCTCCTAATTACGAATGATATCTTCAAGAACAATTCATGAAGGCAAAGGCTAAATTCAATCATACTTACCGATGATGAAAAAAATTCCAAATATTTTTTAAAAATTAAAAAAAATTCATTTTAATACCAAAATTATCCACTAAACCCTTTTTTTCTTTTTTTTTTTTTTTAGTGGGAAATCTGATTACAGCATGGGTTTTTTCAAAACATAACTTAATAATTAAAATTTGTGCATTTTGTATTTCAAAATCGTTAACATAAATCCAGTAAACAATCATGAAATTAAGTTCTCCCAATTTCAGCAAGAACCCAGTTGTTTTTTTTTTCTTTTTCTGTGAAATTGACAGAAATTTCAATTTCTAACATATTAAACTCTTTCCTCATTGGAATTTTTTTTATAATCAACTTTAGTATATAGGTAGAATGTTTTTTTTTAATAAAAAATAAAAAAATTCGAAAATGACCCATCCTTGCTATCTATATATAAAAATCTAGCTGTAAATAATTGTAAATGAATGATCAGTCTCATATATATATATATATATATAAATATATTCCAGACAAGGGTTGTGGGCGTTTGGTTTATGAATGATGAACAAAAGTTAAAGAAGGTTGCATACAGCTCTTGCTTGCTTGCTGCTTATCCCATCGTCTTTTTGTTACTTGAATTTTACTCTCTTAATGCTTTTTGTTCTCATTCATTTGCCTTTACTATTCACATTAAAGGTTCTCAGCAAATACAAATTCATATATATTCAGATTAATATGTATTAGATATATCAAATTCAAATAACGGGTCAAATACAAAGGTCCATATGCAATATGGGACCTTAAATTATTCGCTTTACCTAAGACTTTATAGCATATATTTTCTGGTTTATTTGTTTCTTGATTTGTTATTAGAGTAATATTAACCTAATAATCATCTGAAATTTTGATTTTTAACATCTATGATTTTTTTGATAATTTAATTTCTATTTTAAATTAGTATTTATTGTGGGTCCTTGACTTTATCTGTATTTCTCCACGTATAATTACTGGGAATGAGTTGTTTTTAATTTTTACCTTAGTTTGACTGAAAAATAGTTCATGTCCAAATCTAAAATTGTCTTCACTATTTTCTTTTCTGAAAAGTAAATGCAAACACTATTATTGAATATATGTACAACTATTGATAAATGGCAAGAAATACGAGGGCATTCTCATTGATAGAAAGGTTAAGTTGTATTGTCATTTTATTAGAAATATAAATTTATACACTATAAGATTTAAATAGATTTAAACATATTTAGCTTTATCCAGATTAATATCATGCTAATTTATTTCATGCATTTTTAAAATATCACTTGCCCTTTATCTATGGTAGAAAATTTTTTTAAAAAAAAATTACTGATTAATTCTACGAGTTTAATGCTTACAAAAAGGAAAGATAGAAAAAAAAAATTTTCTTAAACTTCTTAATGTTGTTATGTCTCAATTTTGAATGGAAGATAAGAGTCATAATATATCCTTTGAACTTAAAATATTTGTTCAAGATAAAAAAACTCCACCAATACAAGCCATTCAAATGACAATAATGTCACTTTATTGCAAATACCTATCTAATAACGGCACCCTTTCAGCTTGACATTTTCATATTTTACTGAATAATATTGATATTAAGTATATCTATATCTTATAAATGATTATAAACTATAATAAATGAAATACTTTATAAAATTTATATTCAATCAAAACTAATTATTATAGAAATATTTAATTATTAGGTTTTTATTTAGTATTGTAATTCATTTTATATATAAGTTTATTTTCTTATTTTATTATATCTTTTATAATCAAGTGTCAGATAAGAACTTGATAGAAGCTCAAACTGTATTGTGTATGGGTGCTAGAAAGAAGCTTTATAACAGTTCAAGCTATTTATGTTTGGGTGCTAGATAGGAGATCAATAATGACTCAATTGAAAGGTTCCAAGGGCAAACTGTGCATTGGTCGTGCAACAGTAACACATGCTACATGTCTCTAGAGTCAAGCTGCAAATGGTAAGGTGGCCGTAACTCGAGCTTGTCTTCTTCATGCAATGTTTTGTTCGAGTGAAAATATTACTTCATCCTACTTCACACTTTGCTAAATTGCTTTGGCATCGAAATTTTCCTTCATATTTTTAAAAGTCCAAGTTTTCTTTTGTTCACAATAACTGGTGACTGATAAGACTTCAAGAGGACTTACTTGGAGGACTTGAGAAAACTAAGGGATGGTTCCTTTTTATTAATTGATGAGTGCCATGCCATAATCTTAGAGTCACTTTAGTCTAGATGACTTCTAGTGTACAGTTGAACATCTCTACTCTTGTTAATTATAAAATGGCGGAAAAGATTAATGCACACGGCCTTGAAAATTTTTTTTTATGTCACAGAAAATAATCGTAAAAATAATATTAATAATTTTTTAAAAATTTATGATCAATTATTCAGTATACTTATAAAAATTGAAAAAGACTAACAAATATGTCCTCGAGAAGATTAAGAATGTTGAATGTGAATGAAATAATCATATTCTAAAACTTAAACAAACTGTTAGTGAAGTTAAAAACTTAAAAAATATTAAAGAGAACCTAAAAGAAATATAAGTTTATAAAAAGTGATCTAAAACAAATTTAATCACAATTTTTCATGTTTTTCAATAGTATAAAAAAGCTTTATTATAGACTTGGTCTTGGTAAAAAAAATTAGATCAAGGGAAAAAAAGTGGGAAATTCACAAGGTCAACCGAATCAAACTAAAACATTCAAAGCCATTTTCTCTAAGACTCAACCCATGTTGTATTTCTATAATAACTATGTCAAGAGAGATTTTTTTTACATGTCATAATTGTGATAATGTTGATCATTTAAATCATTATTGTGCCAAGCCCTTGAGTAAATATGATTACACGGGAGATTCAAAAAGTTTATAAGTTTTTCATTCCCATTAGAGTTAGACTCACATATAATCATTATGAACAGTTCGACTATATTTTTTCCTACTATATAAAACTCAAGTCCAGTATAAAGGGCTCAAAGACTATATTAGTTCATGTCTCATCTAACTTCAAAAAGACTTATGCTTATTATTCTCCTCCTAAAACTCAATTTTTTTTAATTTCCACGCATTCATTTCAATTTAAGAATTCTTCTTTTTAACTTAAGTTCATTCCTAAGTGTCGTGGTTGTGGCCAACATGGCCATATCTGACCCTATTGCTATAGATCCCTTCCCAAAAATACCAAGTCCCTTGTATCCAACTTAACCAAGGGGGTCAAGAACAAAAGGTGAATTTGAACAAAGAAAAATAAGGGCCTGGCTAATAGAGCTAAAGAAATTTGTGCTGCTTCTTAAGCGACATTTTCATGCATGCATGTAGCTTAGGAAGAATTCTATGCTATTTAGTTCCACATTATACTAAAATTTTGAGATTTAAATACTAATATTTATATAATAAATTATATTTAAATAAATTAATAAATTATTATAGATAATTTTATTTTCTAGTTAAAAATAAAATGTTAGCTTATAGTAATGCAAGCATAAGTAACATTTGATATGTGCCTAAGTAACGTATAAGCATATCCAAATTAAAATTGTCACACCTAATGTATACATGATAAGCGCTCATATATATTTTTTTAAAATAAGGACGCCTAATGAATACTCATATACAAGCTTAAAGCAACCTCTATGCCTAACCGTACCTAACTTGAGCATGTATGCCAATTTGCTTTATAAAGTTATTTCATCTAAGTTTAGTTTATTACTCATGAAATTTTGAGAAAAGAAAAAGAGAAAAAAGAAGGAGAAAGTGAATTTGAAGTAAACCTAAACAAATTTTTAATATTTTTAAGTGAAAGTAAATACATGTAAATCATTTCTTCTTTTATTGTTAAAATTTTTAGAAATTTCTTATCATTTTTTGTAAATATACATACATGTGATATTTGCCAATTTATTTTGATATTATATTGCATGCATATTAGTTTTACTTCTATTCCATGATATTTTAAAGGCTATACCTTAATTAAAATATATTATCTTAAAATCTTAAAATCTTTGAGAAAGTATTCTTACATGTCTCTTTTATACAAATATTTTAGTATAAACTATGCTTTAATTTTGATAGAGATGTTTTATTTTCTAGAGTTGAGGAAATATTTTATATATTTATTTTTCAATATAATTATTTTTATTTTAATTAAATATAAACCATTATAAATAATTGATAAAAAATATTTATACATATCTTACTATATTATTTATAAATTAAATATAAAATCTAATATTCACAGATTAAAAAAATGACATTGAACCTTAACTATAGAAAATAATATGTTATTGGTTCACCCACAAGCTGTGAATAATGGCATATAATTTTGACTATTTAGAATCAATTATAACCCAATCTTTAATATTTGACATTTATTGGCGATATTAATACCAATCATTGGTTCTTAAATTTTCATATATTTTTTCATATTTATTGTTATTCAATATTTTTTTTGACATTTCATCTTTCAATGATGATTATTATCCGCTTACTTATTTTGTTCACTATTATCCACGTATGTAAGTACGTATGTTTTGACATTAAATGTACTCTTATCATTTTTATTAACCTTTTGCTGAGCATTAAATCGACTAAAGGTTGTTTAAAATTTTAAAAAGAATTATACGAATCATAGAATATCAGAGTTGAGCTTCAATATCGGTGATCACGTATTTTTGAATATATCTCTATCGAATAAAGTCTTGCATTTTTTGCTTGAAAAAAAAATTAAAACCGAAATTCATTTGGTCATTTAAAATTTTGAAAAGAATCGGATAAATGGCGTATTTATTAGCTCTACCCACAAGCCTAGAAGATGTTCATAATATTTTTTACGTGCCAATACCTTGAAAATATATCCATGACACCTTGCACATTATTAATCATGAATAGTTGATGGTCAATGATGATCTATCATACATCGATGAACCAATTCAGATTTTAAAAAGAAGAGATCAAATGCTCTGCATAACAATGATTCTATTTGTGAAGGTCTTATGAAGAAATCACTTTTTTAAGGAAGCCACTTCGAAAAGGGAATACAGGATCTACTAGAAATATCCGCATTTATTTTCACATGAGGTAGTTAAAATTTTGAAAATAAAATTTTTATAAAGAGTGTCAAATGTAAGGAATAGATCCCAAAATATTTTTTTAATAATGATTGATTTAATTAAAATGATAAATTTTTATGGTCAATTAAAATTTTGGATCAAAAATTTAGTCTATAATCGGAATATGTTAGGTTGAGGGTATCTAATATGCACCTAATCCAAACTAATGTGTATTTTGCATAGTAGACATGTGCTTTGTAGGCGCATCTAAGGTGCTCATATGTATTTTAGGCAAAGCCACCCATAATGTCTGACCGATCAATGCACGTGTGTATTTAAAATAGAAAGCTAACACCTATTACACGCCTTAGAGATGCTTGTGTATAGTACAAATTGTGCCTCAGCATCTAATCCGTCCTCAACCGACGTACATGTGTTACTTTTCTATAAATAAGGTCCTTAACCGATTATGGGTCTCTTTTGTTAGTATCATGAGAGAAAAGTGAGAAAGAAAATAAGTGTTGGGTCCCTAAAGTCCGGCCCATGAGACAGTATGTATTAACAAAGCAAAATTAGGAGCACGCGAAATTCCAACGGAATGGAATGGTCACGCGAACGGAAAACCGCGGCGCATTAAATGCGTCGCCAGGGAACAGGCGTGAAGCGGCGGGAAAGGCCTTGATAGATTGGACGCCAACGCCATTAGCTGTTCTGTCTGCAGACGGCCAACCACTCCTCTCTCGAGGAAAATTGGCGTGATCAACAGCGCTCGCGGCGTGCAGCACGAGCAGCGGGACAGCCGGCGTGACTGGCGGTCCGTGACAACGACCAGCGGCGCAACGACCCAGGCAACGGGCGTCTTAGCGCCCAAGAGTCCAAACGGGAGGAGGCATATAAGCGCCCTCACCCTCGAACTTGGATTCCAACTAGAAGCGGTTTTTACAGTTACTGCGACCTTGCGACTAAGGGTAACCTTGGATCCCAAGCACTAATCCGTTTTCCATAAGGCTCCAATCCTCTGGGCGGATTTAAAAGGAATGCCTTCCATCACTTGCATTTCTACTCATCACCACATAAGTTCTTCTTACGCATGCATTTTTACGCGCACCACCTTAGCATAAGTGGGAATTTTGACTTGGCGTGGCCTTGTGGGAGGCCAGACCCTTCACCTCTTGTTTGTTGTTTGTGTTGTGAAGGTCCGGTTCGAGAGACGGAGACGGAATAGCTTAGGAATTAGAAGGCTCCCTAATCCGTCCTGACAACCTTGGGCGGGGACGCATCGGGCGCCCGTCTGGGGCGACGAGAAAGCCAAGTGTCAGTTAGCGCGAGGCGGTGCTCATGGAGACCACCGTCCCGGGATGGAGTTCCCGGGAACCAAAGGATCAGGGCACCCGCCACCCGGCCGCGAGTTAGACGCCCGAAGGAGATCCTCCGCCAGATGCTTGAACAGGATATGACCACGGCGGCGGCCCCACCAGCACCCGCTGGGCCGAGAATGAGGCGGAAAGCCGCCTCGCCGATGACGGCAGGGGACGGCCGAAGGACGCTCCCTCCGCAACTCGCGCGGCAACGGAGACCACCGCCCGCTGGCTCCAATGGGGAGCGCGCCTCCCCATGCAGAGCCGCCACCCCGACAAGCACGGACGAATGGGAACACGGAGCTCGCGCCGTCCTCAACGCGCGAAGGGGCTCTACGGATCCTTCGATGGAGAGAAAGTCAAGGTGTTGTGGGACACCCCGCACAAGGAGAAGCCCACGCCCTCCTCCGCCCGATCTCCGCAGTCGCCCTTCGCCATGGACTGTCCGAGCAAATCATGGAGGGATCTGATGAAGCAAGGATCCCATGGACCATAAGCTTCCGCACCCACCTCACTCTACAAGGGGCAAGCGAGGCCACGACTCGGGTTCCATGGCCTCCCCCAAACTCCATATGCTCGTTCGACGAGCTCGCCGAGCTTCTGATTTTCCAAAGGGCGGGAGGAGAGGCAACCAACGGATGAAGCTTTGAAGCCAGTTCTGGGCCGTTTCATCAGGCGCGACGGATCCCGCACCTCTCACGAATCTGGCTTCAGTGCCTTCATCGCCACTTTGGCGGCGGACTTCTTCAAGCACTGTCGCAAGACTTTCGGGGAGGCGGAGACCATTGCCGGCGTATATCACGGCCGAAGACAGCGGGCGGATCGGCCGGGAGACCTTTAGCCTTAAGAAGGATTACAGCGGGGCCTCTCGGCCGACCCCGAATGATAGCCGCACAAACATCCCGATGCAGATCGGGATGAAAGATTCTTAGTGGCCAAAGACATTCTTAGAAAATCCAGGGCACTCATCGCAGAACTTGCCGCACCCGCGGCGGGAGATTTTATCCGGCGAGGACACTTCAAGAGATTCGAAAAGGCTCGGGGGCAAGAACCTGCCCCCCGACGGAGAACCCGGCGAGCCACCAAGAGCCCGCACGGCGGCCGGAGTCCACATGATCTCTTTTAGGGAATAGCTTCCAAGAGTGCTACGAAGTTAGGGGTTAGAAATGATGTCATTTTTGGCACATGTAACTTAAACCCCCTTGTTTATCGGCCCTCGTTTACGGGTGGTGATGACTTAAAGCGGATCTTCATTGATAATGGAAGCTCTGGGACTAAAACGTAGCCAAATGAGGGCAGCAAACGGACCATTATACGGCTTGGACAACGAGCCTGCAAGGGATTATAAAGTCACGATGGGGACTTATGACGCGCGAGTTGGCGTTCCTCGTCGCCGACCTTCCGTCATCTTCAAACGGCCAGACCATTCCGACGGCCTTGCCGTTCACATCCATCCCGCTTTGAAGGTGAAATTTCCCACCCCTTGGGGAGTGGGAGAAGTTCTCGGAGATAAATAATGCTTTCCCAAATTAGTGAAGACGGAATTTCTCCAATATCGATCCCTCCGATCCGACGGTGCGTCAAAGATAGGAAGTCCCTTGACCGGAGATGCAGGACTAATTACCTTCCTACGGACCAACTCCGATGTGTTTGCATTTTGACATGCCGGGATTTACCAAGTCATAGTCCACAAAGACGCGAGAAACCCGTCCGATGACGCGGAGGAACCACTCCGTCCCGAGAAGTTGGTCGCCATCGGAAGAAGTGAAGAGGCTCTTGGACGCTGGATTTATCGAGAGAAGTCCATTACCCGGAGTGGGTGTCCAACGTCGTGGCCGGGTAAAAAGAGCAGC
Organism: Nepenthes gracilis; assembly: GCA_033239525.1. Taxonomy (NCBI): domain Eukaryota; kingdom Viridiplantae; phylum Streptophyta; class Magnoliopsida; order Caryophyllales; family Nepenthaceae; genus Nepenthes; species Nepenthes gracilis. The sequence continues at coordinate 24,546,916 of BSYO01000002.1, forward strand.
GGCAAGTGGCGGATCGACTTCAGCGTGAATAAGGCCTGCCCCAAAGATAGCTTTCCGCTCCCAGGTTGACTAACTCGTGGACTACCCATGAGCTTCATGGACGCGTACCGGGATACAACCAGATCCGGATGGACCCCGGAGGACGAGGAGCACACCTCGTTTTATTGCTACAAAATGATGCCCTTTGGTCTCAAGAATGCGGGCGCAACGACCGGCGCCTCGTAAACAAGATGTTCGCATCAAATCGGGCGGAATGTGGAGGATCTATATGCTCGTAAAAAGCAGGCTACGAGACCTTTTAGATCCTAAATGGCATGGGATGAAGCTTAACCCCGCCAAATGCGCGTTGGGTAACCTCTGGAAAATTCTTAGGCTTCATTTATCCCAGCGGAATAGAAGCCAATCCGAGAAGATCAAAATACTCGATTTGAACCCTCCGCATACAAAAGTAAAAGAAGTCTTTGGGGCGGATGCCCTCTCACGGTTCTTGGCCATGAGAAATACTTGCCTTTCTTCAAGGCGCTAGGGGCACCAAGTTGGTTCAAATGGAGTGAAGAATGCGGAAGCATTCTGGGGACAAGACTTATCTTTGCTCCGAGTTACCTCTACGTCGGCTTCCGCCTCGGCTCCGTGTTAGTGGCGGAACATGAAGGCAAGCAAAACGTGTACTACGTGAGCGGGTGGTCACGGATAAAACCCGTTATACGAAAAGATGGCGTTAATTTCCTTAATCGGATCGTCGTGCTACATAGGCCCGCCGCTGGTCACTCCGTGAAACTTTTTTTTGGGGCGTCGAGCTGGGGAGTTCGACCTGGAGTCTCCCGCCGCGACGTGAAAGGGCGTGGCAGGCGGACTTTTCGAAGCGGCAACGCGAGCAAGCGAGAGGACAACAACGCGGAGAAGAAGACGGACGGAGAATGGACTCTCAGCGTACATAAACGATGAGCCGGTGTTGTGCTAAGGAGAAGGCATGGAGATCACATAGGTTACACCGGCCTTCCCGCCACGAACAACGTTGCGAATATGAAATATATAGTGATTAGCTCGTGGTGTGAAAAAAACCCACAACTTTTTAAGAACCACGAAGTTCGGTCAATTCAAGATCGAGCATATCCGAGATCGGATAACGATGAATGACCGCGGAGACGCGAGGGAGCCTGGGGAATTACCCAAGATCGTCGGCCGAGGACAAAAATTAATCGACACGGAGATAATTGGATGACGCCCGGCATACGGTTCTTTCGGAGGAACCTTATAAGACGCCAACGATGCCAAGCGGGTGAAAGCGGCAGGAGTCTCAACGGAAGGGTCAGACAGACGGGTACTCGGCTCCTCCCGAAATGTCTTACCCCAGGAGGCCGACTACGCGTTGGCGGAAGTACACTTGGGGCTGTGCGGATCACACATTGGCGGGAAAATCTAGCATTCAACGTCATGCAAAGAAGGCTTCTCTCTGGCCCACCATCTATGGAGTTCGTCCGCAAGTGTAGTCCACGGCAACATGATATATCCCCATGGCCGTTCGCGCAATGGGGGCTCGACATACTGGTCCGCTTCAATGGCGGGGACAGAGAAAATTTTTGACTATTTTATTTAAATGGGTGGAAGCTGCCCTCTCGCTAAGATTGCGACGGAGTTCCTCAAGGCATTGTTGCCGCTTTGGGATCCCCGAGGTTGTGGTTCGATAACGGACCCAATTCAGGAAACGCTTTACAAAGTAAAACCTTATCAAGCTGGTGCACACATCCGTGGCGCACCCGCGATCCCAACGGGCAGGTCGAGTTACCAACCGCACGTTCTTGCATGGGATAAAGAATGGAAGACGGGGGCTCCGGGTGGAGGAGCTACCATCGGTGCTTTGGTCACGACTACGAGGGAATCAACAAGGAGACGCCTTTCAACCTCGCCCCGGAGTTGAGGCGGTGGTTCCCGTAGAAGTGGGAATGCCAAGCTGCGGGTTGAACACTTCGACCCAACTACCAACGCTTTTGGATAGTTCGGGACGCCCGCGGCTCGAACCGCCGCCTACCGGCCGAGTCGCGATACTACAACAAGCGGGTGAAAGCACGCCCGCTAGAAGTTGGAGATCGGGTCCTCCGGAGCGTCGGGAAAGACCGCGAATAGGAACAAACTCTCCCGGGATGGGAAGGGCCGTTCTTCCTCCGCAATCCTCCGGAGCGGAGCGTACAAGCTACGCGCCTTAACGGCAAACTTGTCCCACGGACATGGAATGCCGCCAACTTAAGGAAATATTATCAATAATGATTTACATCATGATGAGTGCTTGAGCATGTTTTCCGTCTTTTGGTTAACATTATCACTCTTATTGTCATATTGCATATTCATTTTTGAGTTGATAGCATGCATTGCACAATCAAATCAAACGACCTAAGAAGCTGCCCCTAATCGGACAAGCGTCCGTCCGTAAAACCAGATCCTTGGCTCGGTGCTGTGCGGTATCACGGACTCCGTCCTCACGCTAGATTCGGGATTCAGCCGAGGCGTCGGCCGTGAGCCGAGACACCGGATAGCGATCCATTATGACCCATAGGCCTGGGGGGCTTTGGAGAACCCACTCTACGGCCAACAAAACCTTTGACCTTCTTGCACGTAAGAGAGCACCTGCCTACAATGGTCGTGGGCTGATGGTGTTCATAACGCTTTGAGCGGGAGCGACACACCTCCCGCAATTATTATATAGATTTTTAGCTCCCCAAACGCGTGAGCTGTGATGACATCCTCTTTTGTATTTTCTAAATCAACGGCTCCAAAGGGCCCAATACTCAAACGCCTTGATCCAACAAGTAAAGCGAATCCAACAAGTAAATTTATGATAAGGGAAGCATGGACGCCGAAGCGCAAGCAAAAGCTTCTCATTTATACAAACATTATACAAGCGACAAGCATCAAACTTAACGGCGTGAAGCTTTTTTGAACGCGAATACCCGGCGTTTACGGATATTGAGGAGCCGAGGAGATCTCTTGATCAAGGAGAATGCCGCCCAACCGCGCCCACAACTAGTCCGGCGATCCTTTCTCAGTGCAAAAGGAGGCCCCTAATCAAAGAAAAGCTGCCCAATTGCGATCTCGAGGCAGTCGCCGCGGGCAAGATGGTGCCGCCAACGATGACCCGCCTCAAGGCTTCCGCGAAAGAGAGCCGCGCACCTCAGACGTCTGAAACCGGTCGGTGGAAAAGTTAAAAGTATGAAGATGAGCGGCAAAGAAAGAAGTCCAGAAGGAAACAAAACAAAATGCCAGTAAAGGCCTCTCTCTCGGGGCTCACCCTCCGATCGCATCAAAAACGTCCCGGCCGCCCCTTTAGGTCTCGAACCACATGAGCGCCGTCCGACCGCCGAGCATGCGACCCGAATCCAAAGGGGTCTGGGATCCGTCTCTCGATGAGGAGGGCCGACCGGGAAGGGTGCGAGCGGCAGGAACACTTATGCGACCCGCTTCCCCTTCGTCGGCACAATCCGAGAATACCACCAGGAAGGGAGGCCCGTACGCGAGAGACGGGCTCAACAAGAATAGCCGGGCAAATGCGCAGCCCCGGCCTTTAGCTCAAAACCGATGGCCTCTCGGGCTATACAGCCAGCAGAAGGTCCCAAGAGGGAAGAGATCGACCTCGCCGACTTCGTGAACGGATGGCTCATTCGGTATACGGCGATTTCCTTTGGCGGCGCGCCTCATCTACAGTCGAAGAACCGACGACTCGCTCTTTCAACCTTTTCCCCTCATCATTGCTAGAACAGGCTCTCCTTGCGGATGAGTCTCCGTATCTCAGGACCTCCCGGGATACGGGAGGTTATTTCTCGAACGTGATAGGGGAAAGGTAGTGACCCGTTTCTTAAAGTTTCGAGATTGATAGGCTTGTTTCCGAGATCGGGCCCCACCTCTCGGAAATCGAGGAAGAAGAAGCGTTTTAACGGAAGATTTGTGCCACGAAAGTTGAATCCCGCCCGGGGTGAGCGATATCAAATCAGGGACCGAAAAATCATTTTGTCAAATCGACCGGTGCATGATTAGTAGCGTAAAGGCGTTAGGGTGAAGCGGCCATGGGAACAAGTGTATCGACTATTGCATTTTTAAAGTGCAATGAAATACGAAAGCCCTCCCTTGAGATGGTACTCATAAACCGTTATAAAATGAGGGGCGTCGGCTCTATCTTGAGGACCAGGAGCAAGGGAAATCAACGGAATCGCATAGTTTAAGGGAGGTAATATAATCAAAATATGCCGTGTTGCGAACACCATATTTGGACACGGGAAGAAGAAGGGCCTTCTTTTTCGCCGCCATTTGTTTTTAAGAACTTGAGAACGAAGGTAGAAGAAGTCCATGGAAGGAAAGAAACGATTAGCGTCGGTTTAAATAGGCAACGAACAAAGAGGCGGAAATCAATTGCCACCGCCGCCGGAGGTTGAGGCACGTGGCAGATAAACTTCGAGTTGATGGCTGGCGAATAGTATATAATTGTATTAAATGCGGGCTATTAATTGACGTGCGAAAAAAAAAAAAAAGAAGAGAGCCACGGCCCGAGGAAGGAAAATCCGACAGGAGAAACAACACGAAAGGCGAGTTCTCATTACACAAAATATACAACGCCAGGAAAAAGAAGTGCTCCACAAGATCAAAATTTTGGAACCAGATGTGTAAGAATTTTTCGGTAATGAAGATAATGGTGAGGATCTAGGATTGCTGCGGAAGTTTGGAATTTTAGGGGAAATCCCGGGATCGGATTTGGTCCTTCGTTATGAAGCCTAATAATTTCGGCCATGCATATTTTATCAAGGGCCAAGATGCGGGCTGCGCCCCACATTAGCTTCCGCTAGACGAGCGGCCCGAGCCTCGACTTATGCAACACGGGCCCCGAGCCGCTCCACTCTTCGGTGGGAGCCATTGCGAACAGTGGAGGTGTCCCTCGACTCGAGAAGGGCCAAGAACCGTTCGGAGAAGGCGCTTTCCCGAAGACGCCCGATCTTGAGAGCCGGATTCGGACTCGTGAGAAGAGTATTACGAGTTACCGGGAAAGTCCGCCATTTGATTTCACGCCAACGGGAGATCGGCGCAAAAGGTCAAGAAACCCAGGAGGAATAAGTACGGAGAAGGGGCAAAAGTCGGGGAAAGCGTTTAAATAAGCAAGTTTTCTGATTTGAAAATCAAACGCAAAGCGGGGCAAATGAAGGCTTGAAAATCCCGGATGAAATGAAGTCTCAAAATTCAAGGGACATGACGGTTGGCAAAGACCCCACGGGCTCCACAGGAACGACACGTGGAAGGCAATATGCCCGTAAAATCAAAACGCATTCACAAAGGCAAGACAAAAGTAGAAGACAAAATGGACTACTACGTTATTAACAAATGCTTCCTTACAAAATACAAGATATACAACCATGGAGCTACGGAAAAAATAAAGAAGGCTGCGGAACGAAGCCTCCCATGCCCTCCCGCCTGGGTGAGCCCGGCGACCTAAGGCTTGAAACAGGCTGAATAGGGTGAGCCTGAATAGTTTAGGAAATACACCAATCCACCGCCATCCAGAAGCACTTGAAGGTGGCCTGGGAAAGTCCGATGTGAAAGGGATACTTAGCACCCCTTCTATGGCCGGTCGCACCTGCCCGGCGCACGGAGACTTCTCCTCCAAAGCCGTCGAGGCGGGGAGAGGACACTCGGAGAAAGTCAAAGAATCCCGCCCAGCCGGCCAAGCCACAACCAAGAAGGAGGCGCAAAGAATGGCCAAGCCACTCACATTTGCAGAGAAAGCAAGCCATTGGTGAATTTCCGAGCATGCGGCCGATCCACCCAATTCGAGTGCCCACGGGCGGGCAAAAAGATCCTCTCATTCTCCACCAAATAAGGCCACGAGCTCAATTGATTTGGGCACCCAACTATTTATGCAAGACACGGGCTGCCCTCTCAGGTGCCCGCAACATGGCGTCTAGCAAACGTCTTTGATGATATTAGGACCATGGTAGCGCGCGTCGCGGCGGGCGAGGTAGCTCGCCCGGCACGGGAAAGGCGCGAAAGCCCAGGAAGACGACAAAAGTGGCGCGGCACGAGGAAGGGCAGAGACCGTGGAAATGGGCCCGATGGACATGCCGGAGCCCGACCACCGGCCGACCCGAGGCATGGGGGCTAGTGTTGGGTTATGTTCGGCCCATGAGACAGTCCAGCCCACAAAGCAAACAGCGGCCCATGAGAAAAGGAGGAGCACGCGAGAAAGCGTCGGCCAGTCAACGGGAATGGCGCGAAGTCACGCCAACGAAACTGCCGCGCATTAAATTCGCGGGAACGGGCGTGAAATACTAGAGGCATAATTTCAAGGAAAATTGCGTGATAGTGATGTTCGGTGACAACGACTGGGACGCAACCGGCGTGGCAGGCGTTTAGTGACAACGACCGAGGAGGCTGGCATAGCGCCCTTAGCTCAAGAGTCGGGAGAAAGGCATATAGCGCCTCACCTCTGCAGAAAGGATTCTCGCTCGAACTCGGGAATTTGTTTCGACCTTCTAAGGGTAAATTAATCCCGGCTTCCATAAGGCTCCAATCCCGAGCGGAAAATCGTTCTCCTTCTTCTCATTTGCCGGAAAGTTAGCCACTCATGCACCAAGGAATGCCTTCCATCACGGCATCACCACATAAGTTCTTCTTACGCATCACAAGATTTTTACGCGCACCACCTTAGCGTGCGCATTTTAATCATTGCGGGAATTTGTCGTGAAGGCCGGAGTGGCCTTGGTGGGAGAAATGCACCCTTCACCTCTTGTTTATTGTTTATGTTGTGCGAGTAGTTCAGAGACGGAGACCGGATCCTTCTTCCAGCCCCGCCCGCGCTTAGGAATCCAGGCTCCCTAATGTGACGACAACCTTGGGCCGGGACGCAACAATAAGTAAAGAGTAAAAAGAAGAGAAAAAGAAAGAAAATGAAGAGTTAATGTGAAATTAAAGATTTTTTTTTAAATTAAGTAAAAATAAGTACATTCACACCCTTTGTTATCTTATTGGTAATTTTTTTTTATAATTTTTGAGCATTTTTTTATTGCTCATACATATCTTAGTTTTATACTTAAATTATTTTAAAAGTTGTATGAATAAAATTCTACTCCAACTTAATAAAATTTTATAAAATAAATATCTTAAATTCATATAAATTATATTTAAATGCTAAATTTCTACAATATATACTTTTATGCCTTTAAATTCTATACTGATGATCTTATATGTTTTCAATTGTAAATATATGCTTTTGGATATCTAGAATTACCATATAACTGACCATGTATGTTTTATAATTGAGAGAAATTCCATGATCTATGTTCAATTTCTAAGCTTTTAGCTTAAATGTTTCTACATATTATTTATTTATAAAAAATGGTGAGAATTGCTTTGACCCTCTTGATTTCCTATAGATTTCTATTACTAATACTTTTGTATGTTTCTAAATCAAACACTATAATTTATACATGTTCATTATTTTACTACATAATACACATTTGAAGAAATATGTACATAAACATTGATGAAAAATAAAGGTATGAGAAAAATAAATGAATATTGATATTTGGAAAAAGTTTTTAACTTAACTATATATAAATAATTATAGAAAATTAATAAAATATATTCAAATATATCTTATATATTATTTATAAAATTAAATCTCGAACCTATCATTTGTGAGTAAGAAAAAGTATTCAGTCTTTTGTATAGAGTTATACATGAACAGTCTACCTATAAATCTTAAATTATAGTGCAAGATATTTAAAAATAATCATAATTCAAGTTTTGATATTTGTACTTTATCAGTAAAGTTATCACCCATTCTTGGTCATTTTCGTATGTTAATATGATTTAAGTATATTTTATATATTGACGTATTTTTAACTTGATTTTTAATAATGCACTAATTTAAATATAATTTGATTATTAGTATATGACTTTTGTATAAATTATTTGAAAGTGATGGGATCAGCATTTTGAATTTTTAGTCACGACATAATTCCAACATATTTTGTTGAAATATATATTCACATATAAAATTATATATATTTTTTGTTAAGCGATTAGTTTACTATTGTCTTGATTTTACCAACCTTTCAAATTAGCGAGTTTGAATTATCTTGTAAAGCATCAAAATCAAAATGTGGGCTATTCTTTCAATAAAAATTTTAGGGGCTAGAATGCTATGATGTATTAATGTTAATATAAATAGATGGAACAAAATTTTAGCTACCAGCTAATATGTTGTTCATTGGTATTTGTCTTACATTTTATTTTTATTTTGGTTGATACTTATTTCTAACAACTGGCCAATGATGATGATTTTAGGATGGTATGTTTAAGATTGATTTCAATATTTTGAAAGGTTAGAATTTAATACTCTAATTTTTAGTTTGAGATATTTTTTCTTATGAATAATTTGAGGTCATATAATTATCAATATTTGGTCATAGTCAGATGATGAAATTTTTAAATAGTATATGGGCTGTTTAATATTTTTAAATACAGGTTCACATCCCGGTGTTAATTTAAATTTAAGTCAATGAAATAATCAATTAAAATTTTAAATCTTAATAATTAAAATATAACTTAATTTAATTATGAATTAAAGAATTATAATTAAATTTCGGGATTGAGGATGTCACAAAAATGAATTGCAATAAAAAAAAAATGTTCCTCTAAAAAATTCAAACAGAAAAAAGATTAAGAAAAGAAATCAAGAACATTTATTGTAATATGAAACACATCAATGGGTGGCCTATATGAAAGGGAAAGAAAAATGAGAGATGAAAGCTCTCATAGTATTGGATTTGATTTTCTTATCCAAAGAATATATCGAGACAGAAATGAATAATCAAATCTTGTGTATATTTGAAGTCTTAAATCACTCCTATGAAATACGTTGCATGCACTACGCATATAATACTTTATAAGGATTACATATAGTTTTACAAATATATGAGCTATATTTTTAGTAGTTTTTTCTTAATTAAATTCAAAAATTTAAAAAAAATATACACTATAACAGCTCATGCTATAGGTGCCTAGAGTAATATGGTCGTGAGATAGTAGCACGTCTTGTAGAGGTCTAGTGGTAGTCCAAAAGATGGCAAGGTAATGGTGGCTCAGTTCAATTTTGACAAAAGTCCTTCTCATGATGTTACTTTTGAGTATAAATGTGATCTTTGTTCACTTTTCACTTCACTCAACTACTTTAATAGTGATTTTTCCTTTCAATTTCCAAGGCCTTTTAGAGCGTTGAAATAGCCTTTCTTGAGACTTAAAAAGAGCTTCCTTGTAAGATTTAAGAGAACTATCTATCAAAACTTTGATGTCTCTCACCTATTTTAATTCTAAAACCAAACTTGAGGAGTACTAGTGTGTGGCTTGAATGTAAATTCGATGCAAGTTTGTGGCGGGAAGATTTTGGTCAACCCAAAATCTACTCAAAGGAACCAAAAAATATTTGAGTTGTTACGAATTGTGTATCTAAAGATGATCTTATATAGTCACGTGTTTAATGTTAATCGATTACAAAATTCAATACATTTGTTTATCAATTTATAAGTTGACTCTTCTCAATAGATTTTTATTCTGTAATGAGTTATTCTATAGTTTTTCTTTATCATGATATTTTATATTATCTTATCGTATTTTTTTACTCTTATTAAAATTGCTATTTTTTAATTTATACTTCTTCAAAGTAAGTAACTATTCATCTTATTTGGATATTTCTTGGCCTAAACACTTTTTCCTTAGTAGCTATAAGTGGATGAAATTTCTTAAGTCTAAGGTCAAATTATTAATTGATGTAACGACCTAACTTTCCACTTAGAAAGATGTGAACCCTTGACATAGTGTTGGTTCGATCACCCTCTAAGGATCTTGCATAAAACACTCCTTAATGGAGCTTAGACAATCATTCTTTATTTTTTTTTCTCCCTTTTCTTCGTATAAGCTCTTGATCTTACTTCATTTATGAAGTTGTCCATGCTTCCATTAATATAATTATTACATTTGAAAAATAATTATTCTACATAAAAATAATTATTATCATCATCACCATAATACCCGACGGGTGGCCAGCATGATTGCCGCTTGTGGTGCCCATGAGGTTCTCGTCGTGGTGGGACACTAGACCGACTGTTTGAAATATTTATTCCATAAAGTTGAAAAATAAAAATAAAGTACCCATCATGAATTATTTCTACTTTTTAATAATTGTAATTCTCTAAAAATGCATTTTTAATTCTAAAATTTATCTATAAAAAAATATAATAACTATTGATAAATTAACCTAAATTAATAATTGAAAAACACATTTTATTTAAATTAACAATTCTTATTATAAAATATATTATATGCCACTAGTAAAAAAAGTGAAGGCCATACTTAAACTACTCCTGTCAACTTCCAACTCTATGAAATGGGAAAAAAATGTCACATTTAACATATATGTCTAGTGCTTTATGTTATTTTTTCCAACTTAAACTTTTTTTTACAAGGATGAATTCAACTATCAATCTAACTAGATCAACTCTATTATTGTACTTGACCAAAAAAATTTGAATTAACTAATAATTCTAACATGCTCAAATTGTATATTAATATCTGACTGTTCATCATTTTATATAAAAATTGAGATTTTGTAATAACATTTTTAAATATTAGACTTATTTATCCTCTAAATGATTAAAATTAATCTTAATGATATGAAATGCTAAGATTAAAACAATATATTAACTGTTATTTCAATTTCTACTATCTTTTATTTGAAAATGATCTTAATTATTTGGTGGATAAGGGAGTTTAAATTTAGAATGATCTTAACAAAATCCATATAATTGTTTAAAACCCAAACCAACCAAAAATTAATCACTATTGATTCAGATTACATAATGTAATCACAAAAATTATTCCCCACTCGAGGATGAACATATGGGCATTCTATCCAATTTCTCTTTCATTAGTGTAACAGTAAGAGTGACATTTGGAGACATCCTTTTTAAGTATTTTTGAGACACTTTTAAATCACGTTATATTTGATCCATCTATATTAATAAGATACATAAAAATAGATGAATCGATAAATGAATATAACGTTATTTCAAAATGTGCCAAAAGTGTTCAGAGGATAAACCACTCTTACAGTATTAGCATAGCAATAGAATTTCTGCATCTTAAGGCCTGAATCTTTGCCTGCAAGAATGGCAAATGATCTCCAAGCAGGAAGAATCAATCTGCTTAGTGGCGTTCTCCTTCATCTTCTGAGCCATGGCAACTTCTTCATTGGTTCTCTCCCACATCATTCTCGCCCGAGCAAACTCTGCCTGAGCGAGCTCCAATTCCCGCCTCGTCAGCTCCCTCACGCGCTCTGCGTACGCCTTCTCCAGCGCCGCCAGCCGTATCTGCTCAGCCGCCTGCCATTTGAGGGCCTCGATGCAACCGGGTCGATCGCCAGGCCTGATCATCGGGCTGATGGGTTGAAGGCTGATGGATAGTTGAAGGTCTACTGGTGTTGAGCCCTGATGATGAAGATCAAACGGTGGAGCTTTTGAAGGCGTGTGATCGCTGGTGGAGGGTTGTGGAGGGATCCATTGCAAGGAAACTCTGGGAGAGAGAGGAGGTGGAGGAGGTGGCGGCGGCGGTGGTGGTGGTGGGAGTAGCTGAAGCTCCTTTTGGCGATCGCCTTTTTCCATTTGTACCAAAAAAATTTGTTTTCCAAGGGAAAAAGGAGGATTGAAGTGAAGGAGCGAAGTGGGGTGGCAGAGACATGGGGCTCTTTCTCTATATATATATAAACATGGGAAGAGCTCAGATATTGACGTTATACCAGCCTGTTTCACATTGTTTTTTCTTTAAATATTTTATTTACAAAAAAAAAGAATTATTACATAGATTTTTTAAAAAAATTTTTTAAAAAAATAATTAAGGTTTCCTGAATTTATCTCAGCTCATTAAAGTTTTAGGTCACCATTCAATACATCAGCCTCAAAAAGACATGATCTTTTTTTTTTTTCCTTTTGATGATTTTGCCCTTAAAAATGCTGTATAAAGCCATGATTGTTTGAGAAATGGGGATGAATTGTGGAGGGTACTTTTGGGAAAAAGTAGTAAAAATAGATGAAATTCAGAGGGTATCCTTATAATGTAAGGGCAATAGAACCGGAACAAATTCCGTTTCTGGGTAGGTCGGTACGGGACAAGAACGGATAAGCCTTATGTTCTTTGAGGATTGGATCGTGAAGTTGTTGTTTTGCTCAGTAATTTTTAATACACAAAATTATAAAATATATTTTCTCTCTTTTTTTTCCTAATTTGATTTAATTTTAAACCCATTTTACATTAATTAAATCATACAGTTTTGATTATCTTCTCATATCTGTAACTATTATCTCTTTTTTCTTCCACTGAAAATTAGAAAAAGAAAATAATTTTAAATATATTTTTTGTATTTTTATCTTTACCCAAAAAATCAAAATTATTATTATTATTATTTTTATAATAATTAGATTCGCACGTGCGTGGGGGGTTATTTTTGGCATTAGAAAGCTTTTAATTTTTCTTTATGAACGAAAAATTACGTTATATGAAAGAAAAGTGGTGGGGGATGAGTTTAAACGTATTGACATGGAGAGGGTTTGTGGTAGGGCTAACGCTGTCTGTCCTCCCGGCACAAAAAGCCATCGACTTCATCTTCTATGACAAGCTTGGCACGTGGGAGGGACAGGTAAGTGGAAATGACGAAATTTCCTTTTTTTTTAAAAAAAAAAATATTTTTGAGAAGCATTTTTAAAAAATATATATTATTAAAATATTTATAGATAATTTACTATTTATTTATTTATTTTTTTCGAAGCTTAGTGGGTGGGTGGCCACGTAATTGGAGATGATGAAAAAAATATATTTTAGAAAATTTTATTTTTTATAAAATTATTAAAAATAAATAAATACATGATGTGACATATTATTTAAAAATTTTTCATATTTAAATGGCATTTTTCCTAATACAACTTTGAAAAGTAATATGATGGGTATGAATTATTATGTGTTTTTTATTATACTATTATATTATTTTATAATAATAAAAAAAATATGTGACTTAATATTAATAGTATTAATATTAATTATTAACAATATAATATTATAAATATAAGTTAAATTTAAATTTAATTTATAAAAATTTTAATTGCCCATTTCATAATTCTGCGAAACATGCCCTTATTATGTTGTTTCCTTCCGAGGACTGTGACTATTCATTGGCGGATCACTTTCTCGGACTATCCATTTGGGGTTTGTATCTTGTGTAGGAAAATGAATAACTTTAATTTATTTTTAGATATTTTTAATTTTACTATATATAAATTTGACTAAAATTATATTATAATTTAATACGACCTAAATTTAGGTGAAATTTTTAATTTTTAAATATAAAATCCAGATGGTATGGCCATATTCATAGATTATTTTATTTTTAAATATTCTTATTTAAATATATATAAATTTGTAAGAATATAAAATATTTTAAAAATTTTAATATTTAACCTAAAATATTATGTAAGTATGATTCTAATGAAGGGTCTATATATTTAAAAAGTTATTAATTACATAAAATATAATTTATTTAAATAATTTTTTCAATCTTGGTATTTATATGAAATAATATATATTTAAAAGAAAAAGTTATATTCCAAGAGGGATGAGCTAAATCAATCATTTTTATCTGTAACAGTGTCGGATCTAAAAAATTAATTGAATCTAATTATTTTATTGTGCTTGTTTATGATACTAATATATATTGATCAGATTTTATAAAATTTCATATTGATCAAATTTTATCAATTGAACAGGTTGATTTTAATTAAGCTTATCATAATATCTTAGTTATTTACATATATTAACTGACATATATATAAATATATAAATTGATAGATTTAATATTATTAGATATTTTTTCTAATATAATTAAAGAGAATATTTTGGCTTAATTTATGTCAATTATCAGACGAATAAAAAAATTCAGATGGTGTTATTTTCTAGTATTATTATTCAGAGAAGTAAGAAATAGATGATTTAATTATTAATATTGTATCTATATAGTGAAATTGAATTTTATTTCAAATTTATTCAAAATTGAATAGGTCCGAAAATCTATTTGGGTTAAATCAATAATTCCTTAGGACTAAGGAATAGGCAAACTCAATCTTCCTTTATGAAATTAAAATTTTGGGTCGAATAATTATTTTTCTATTAAATTTATGGATTATTGTGTGGTGATGACAATAAGGGTGGTGGTCGTGTGTTGGTCCCAATCGGCCGGCGGCCGTATGGTGGTGTAGAAATATATGAATATTGGATTAGATTTTTTTTTTTGATAAAAAAGCTTTAAAAAATCATCATTCATTTTTATTTCTTATTTATTTCTCTTATTGTAAACGCTTATGAGACTTAAAATTATTTTACAAATTATTAAAACATTATATTATTTCATAATTTTATAGTACAGAATTAAATATAAAAAATGGACATAAATTCATGCTTAGCATATTTTTTTATCAAAAAATATAGAATCAATTTTTTTTCCTTTATCCTTGTTTCTATTTTTTAGTGAGAATTTGAATTATGATAGGTATTTATTGTTAAGTGTACTTAAATAAAAAAGGTAAAATAAAACTTTTCGCGCTACAAAATTTTAAAAGTGATCGGTCTGCCACCCATGGACCAACCCGAGTTTCAACGCCTAGAGTGAAAAGGCTATCTGAAAGCCTCGACCTAAGAAGAAGGCCCACAAGTAAAAAAGGCGGGCTCAAGATTTGAACAATGTCTCAATCGGCTTAGTCGGCTAAAATTACCTCATCGGCCGAATCAAAACAGCTCGTAATCTTCTTCTCGTATGCTGAAGAAACTTACCATAACTAATCAGAATAGCCTGGCAAATATTTTAAAAATATTTGCCGACATTCACACGATCGCTCCCAAAATAACGACAATATTTTGGCAGATCTCTTCCCAAATGTAATGTCATACCAAGATTTTTTAACCCATCTTGACAGTTCACCAAGCAGTTATCACTAGTCAGGGAATGTCAAACTGTCCACCAATGCTATAAATACCCCTCCACTACAATAGGAAAGAGGAGGGATTAGACACCATAGAGAATTACAATTGAAAACTCTCCCCAAGTGAGTGAGCCTTGACTGAGACTCTATCACTGTCATCGAGCATCCCAGTTGCACTTTGACAACAGTACAGTAAGCAAAGACGCTCCCTCTCAAGCATATCTCTCTCTCTAAAACACTTCCCGCCGAGGGTATGTTCTAGAGCCATACCCTCAATGAAGGGGGCATTCCATCCGGGCGTCATACTCTTCATTCAGGAAGCCTTCTATCCAGGCGTCATACCCTCCATCTAGGAGCCATGCCCGCCATCTGGGAGGCTTGTGCTCCTTCCGGCAGGCCCTCCATCTAGGAGCTTGATCCTCCATCTCCTTTAAACTGGCCTATCACTGAGCGCACCTCTAAACAATCCCTCGGCCGAGCGCACCTCCAAGCCATCCCTAACTAAGAGCACCTCTAAGCAGCCTCCTAATCTAACACATTTCTAAATTGGCCCTCAACCGGACACATCTCTAAGCCGGGTGAGTTAAGCACATTCATACTTAATCCCTCATTGCATGCATCGGCGCATCTCTCATATTCTCGCATTTTTCTATTTGTTGAGAAAGATTTCTAATTTGAATGTTAAATGATAAATCAAAAAATAAGTCTTATCAATCTACTAACCTTTTGTTTATTAATTATGTTGTATAAGACGTAGGTTATTAAATATGAAGATCAGACCCGCTTGAGTTCGACCTAACTGTCATATTTTAAAATTTAACAGGTCTAATAAATTATTATACATACTTTCAAATAATCCGGGCATGACAAATCCAAATACACTGTATCCGACAAAATAAAATCCGCACAAGACCTCATCGAACTGCTATCCGAATAATATATATATATATAGCCTGTTCAGACACATCGTAAGAGAGGCATCCAAATAAAATATCAACTCATGTACATAACATATATAAATTCAGTTGTACTTATTACAAATTTCACAGGCCTATTTTTGACCAATTATCAATATCTAAAATAAAACACATAGCAAACTCATCCAAATAGTAAGATAATACAACCAATGCCAACTAAATCATACGAATGTTAAACTCATCGGGTCACGTGATGCCATATCTAATCTCATCCAACTCCTGCAA
This sequence comes from Nepenthes gracilis, assembly GCA_033239525.1. Taxonomy (NCBI): domain Eukaryota; kingdom Viridiplantae; phylum Streptophyta; class Magnoliopsida; order Caryophyllales; family Nepenthaceae; genus Nepenthes; species Nepenthes gracilis. Next base: position 24,563,171 of record BSYO01000002.1, read on the forward strand.
AAGATTTTAATTCTCTATGAATCAGAAGAGATGAAAACATGAACACGTGAGCTCGAGGCTCAACAAGTATTGGTGTAACATGCACAAAACAACTTATACAAAATCAAAGGGAGAGTTTAAAATCAAATGCCTAAAACAGATTGCAAATGTACATCCGAATATCCTTTGTCACACCCAAAATAGAAACACATACCAAAAGCCTCATTACACCCATATGACGGAAGCCACCGCATACCCATATGACAGAAGCCAACGCATACCCATATGACGGAGAATGAAATCCAAATCCGCATATCATAATTGCTACATTTTAGGCTATTAGCTCTAGGCCATCTCGTAACATTGGCTATCAATCTGACTACATTCTGATTTGTAACTGTCGACCGTCTCACATCATTGGCTATTAGCCTGACTACATTTTAGGTCTATAATCCTCAACCATCTCACATCATTGACTATCAGCCCAACTATATTTTAGACTTACAACTATCGACCATCTTATATAATTTCATATCATTGGCTATCATTTCAGTTACATTTAAGACCTATAACTCTCAATTATTTCATATCATTAGTTCCATTAACCCGGTTATATTTTAGGCCTGCCGCACTCGACCATCCTATTTCCAGTATCGGCTGCATTTTTTACCTATAATTCTCGGCCATCATATTTCCAATAACGGTTATATTTTAGGCCTATAACTCTCGGCCATCATACATCAACCCACTAGGGCAACGAATCACCACGAACTCACACATACACTGACCCACCAAGTCTAAGACCCGACCCATTATTCGTACAACATACTAATATAAAATATGCATGCAGAACATATCAGAAGCTAAAATAAATCAAAGATAGGTCGAGAGAATACTTGTTTCGACCTTATACTCTACAGATCGGAAGAAAGAATGTTCTGAAATACCTGAATCACATTTTCCCTCTCCTATCGATGCATCCTTTCGCTCTCTACCCGTACGGTTTCTCTCTCCACACAGTGCTCCACCTTGCCACACATGCTATCGCCTTTAGTACCTCCTCCGGCCATCGCCGACCTTCCTGCTGCACTTCGTCTCTACTCGTCGATGTGCCACTTGCGTCTCTGCCCTTCCTACTGCACGCTCCTCTACACCGCTCCTTTGTTGTGCCACCCACAAGCGCGCCGCCTCTCTCTCCTTATTCTCCCTTCTTCTTCCCCTCCTCTTCTCCTCCTTCCTCCTCCTCAAACAAAACCCTACTCCCCTTTTCTCCTCTCTCTCCTCTCTTCTCTCTCCTTCCTCTTTGGGCAATTCTCCCAAAATCGTACATGCAAGTAAGGATTTGGCATCAACAAAGAAAAATGAAGAATTTTCTTACCACAATTTCGTGCATTTCCTTCGATGACGACGGTGGTGGGTTCCCATTCGACTCCTGAGTAAACCACCTTGTTTCTTAACCGATGATGGCAATGACGCCAATCTCTCCTCGCCGCTACACTCCCGCGCCGCCTCCTCCATTCACCAATGATTGGCCGTCGTGCAACCGATGTTCCACCTTCCCCCTGCTCTCCTTCTTTTCTTTCTTTTTCCTCTACTACCCGCAGCTGCTTTCTTTTTTTCTTTTATTATTATTATTATTATTATTATTATTATTATTATTATTATTATTATTATTATTATTATTATTATTATTATTATTATTATTATTATTATTATTATTATATTTTCTATTCTCTTTTTCTTTCCTTTGATAATCCAATCAACACTCGGATGCCAACACCAATACTCCTCGGCACGAGCCCAATTAATTTGAATATCCTCTAAAATTTTTACAATATAAAAATATATAATTTTTATTACATTTAAATTACCTAAAATAATAAATACATCAAAAAAATAATTTTTATCTAAAATAAATCATATAGAGATTCGGGATAATATACTAATCGAAGAAAATCAAGAGGCTCCCTAATCCGTCCAAGAATCCGAATTTAGGGATATAACATTGACGCCATCTGTGAAAACAACTGAAAAGTATTCCATCGCAACTACAAGAATAAGCATGGTCAGTATCCGAGGCATAAGCCGACGCACCAACCGGAGATGTCACCCACATGGAGACAACCCCTCCGTGGGTTTCTGTGTGAACGGTAGGCCGACTCCAAGTATGCAAGCGTTCACAGCCCAGGTCGATGTTCTAACCCTATTAGCCCCAGACCATCCGCATCTATCTGACGGTGCAACGCTGCGGATTCCACCCTCAACCTCCAAATGATCAGAGAGAGTCAACATCCTCAGAGGATCCAGTGGCCTGATGACCTCAAGGCCCACGCGGTTTTGAGCGACAGGGCCCAATCTTAATCGAACAACTGACTGAGTTGCTAGAGGCAAGTAGAAGACTAGCACACCCTCAGGTGCAGAGAGTTCCGCCCCCGCACACGGCCTCCCACACCAGAAGATGCTGCCCACTCGTCGACTAAGGTTTTCTCTTTTCCAGCACTAGAAGGTTACACATCAGTAAACAAGTGTAATCAGTACTCGCCCTCCGACCAGCACATCGGCCATAGGCATGGCCTCCCATATTGACAACTCCGCAGTCACCATAGTAACGTCTGGCCCTACTATGGCGAACATGCATCCGCAGCTCAGTAGGATAGCTTAAATGACTCTGGGCCCCATGCGCACACCTGGACATGCACCGGCTAGGGGTTACCTCCACGTAGGAATCTCAAAAAGGGAAATCGAAGGATGAAACCGCTGGCCAAGAAAAATCTCATCTGCCTAACGACCTCGGCATTTGGGAGGATCCAAGCGACAGGGCCCACTCTCGATGAAAAGATTGACACAGTCCAGAAACGTATGACAAATGCCCAGAGTAGTGACACCTTTGCCAAATTTGAGACGACCGACAGCAGCACTCCGCCCATAAAGACAACTCCTACAGCGCCAATGGGTGCTAAATAGATCTATTGCCAAGGCAAGAGGATCGACACAAAAAGAGCTTCCAAGGTGTTCGGCCTTCTACTTTCGAAAGGCCTCAACTTGGGGCTTGACAAGGGGAATGCCATAGCAATGCCTCTCCTACGCCCTTTGCAGAGCAGTAGGTCCTGTAGAAGCTGTCGCGATGCTCACAGTAAGGGGCTCAACAAACTCAACCCGCTATCTACCGCCTTGCAGCAAGAGTCATCCAGCCAAGCGTCGTACCAGTTCGAGTTGCCCGAGGCTGTATAGGTTGACAGCAGAGCCTGAGTTACTAGCCATCGGACCACTCAGGGTAGCAGTAAAGCACCGCCTAACCAGTCAATAGTGAAGGACCAAGTCCGACGGAGCATAGAGGCCATAAGCCAAAGCACCGTCTAGGACATCTTGATGACCCTTTAAAGCGGTGCACACCAACCGAGCACCCATGACAATAACCTAATCACAAGGACACTGCATGCCATCCACCTCAAAGCACCTACGACAATTCCATGCCAAATCCAAGCAAGTTTTTCATGCATCATACTACTTGGTCAAATCATGTTATTATTGTTATTTTATCTTCCTATACTAGTGCTTGCATTACATTGTATAAAATTAAATGACCTAAACTGTCCATAAGTCAGGTGAACACTCGCACATCTGTAGTACGACCTCTAAATGGTTAATGAACCTCGATCCTGTACCAAGCAACCCATGCACGTTCGTATTTAAACCTTGGTTCCGTATCGAGCAGCACATATGCGATCGTACTTGAACCTTGGTCATGTTACTGAGCGGCCCATATGCAGTCAGACTTGAACCTCGGTCCCGTCACCGAGCAACCCATACACGGTCGAATACTAAACCTTAGGGGGCTTCTTCAGGCATGTGTGCAATAATTCCCACATGAAGGGATGAGCACTATAAGTCTATGATGGTCGGCGGATTCAGACCTGATATATGAAAGTTACAACGTCCTCCAATAAGATCGAATGCCAACATGTACAAGTGGACGACGGCCTAAGCTAGTAAAAGCCCAGTGACCATAGCCACATGGCTTAGCCGGTAACTACATTTCTTAGTGCCACGACCTCGTCTCGACAGGAGCGAGCACAACCAAAGCGCACGTCTAGGACAACCCCCAACAACGACAACAACAGTTGCGCTCAGTCAGCTCTCCATCTCTCTCACCGCTCACTCCCAAAGCGCACCCTCATAGTAATACGATCTGATGTAGAGCCCGAGATTTCACCTTAGCAAGCTCTTGGACCATGCCTAAGGCTTAGGCAGCCTTCAGTCAAAGTGAGCGGCTAGCATCGGACCCTACGATGCCTCAACAACAATAACAGAAGGACTTAGTTGGTGACCAAAAGAAAAGAAAAGTCCTGTGCACAATAAAGACATCAGCAACGATGACCACAACGGTCTAGCTACATGTTCGAGCAACAATAGGCTCCAGTACTCCTCAAGCCCAGGAAGCCAACCAGAAAATCCAAAGCCACCACGAAGATTATTTGCCTGCGGAAGCTAACACCCTCTTGAAACCGCTCCTTCGGGATCAGGGCAAAGCATAGTCCTCAGCTCTCCCTCTAGCTGAGCGCTCATCACAAGCTGCCCCCAGCTTTCCCAAAACTCGTTCTAAACTGGTGTGATCTGATTCAGAGCCCAAGTATTTGCCTCTATGAGCTCTTGTGATCTCGCCTCAGACTCGGATAAAGCTCAGTCAAGATAGTTGGCCCGCTATAGGTTCTGCAGTACCTCATCGATGGCAGCATTGCCCCGATGGTCCACATCCTTGGAAACTCAATTTGCGCACACAATAGGTAAACATCACAAAAATAGAGATAATACACAAGCAATTTTATATAGAAGATTTTCTTCTGAATAAGAGAGAAAAATTATAGAATGAGATGTTTAAAAAATTTTTACAATGCAAGAACCAGTTACAAACCCCAAATACAGATCACAAGTATTCAATACCTTGAATCAGACATACCCGAGCCAAAATGAAGACAAGATAGATAAGCATCTACTCGATCTTCCCTTCTTTCTCTTTTTCTCACACTACAGGTGCTCACAGGTCAAGAATTACAAGTGGTGATTTCTTCGCTTTCAGTCTCTCATTGTAAACCTTAAAATTCTTCGTGCACTTTATAATGATGTTAGGCAATACTCTGGCACTTTTGAACTTGACGCTCAGGTAGCCGATCGGCCATACTGTTTGACATCAGTGTTCGATTGATCCTTAGCATCGGCACCCCGGGTGCTCCTCGGCCTCAGCACCAGATCACCCTTCGACCGTGACATTCGGTCGCCCCTCAACCTCGACATCCAATTTCCCCTTACGCTCAACACCCCGGGTACTCCTCGTCTCAGCACCCGGTCGCCCCTAGGCCTCAACGTCCGATTGCTCCTCAACCTCAACTCTGCTTGCCCTTCAAACTTAACACCCCGCCACCCCTCGACTAAACATCCAGTCGCCCGTCAGCCTCAAATCAAGTCTCCCTCGGCCTCGACATACGATTGCTTCTCGGTCTCGACATCCTATTGCCCTTCGAACTCGGTACCCGATTGCCCCTTGGACTCAGAAACCTGGTTGTTTCCCCTTGATGCTTTAGTGCCCTGGTCACGGGGGAAAACACTCCAACTCTCGCATAAATCTTGTGCGACCTTTTGATAACCATTCGTTTATTATGATACTCACAAGAAAGTGATCAAAATTCGACAGACGTAAAGCTCGAAGGTGCCCGCAATGCCCCTGAGGGCTTAGGAAACAGGTCACCCAAGCGGCACCCCTGTTCAGAGGTTGTCGCATTGGACAAGTCACTCCCTCCGACTTCCTCCGTCGTTCTCATGTCAACGCTTCCCTACTCAATTGAAGGCCGAGCAGAAGTAGAAGACGCCGCTACCTGCACCAAATCACTTAGAGTCGAAGAATCATAAATTTTTCAACGAGCCATCCAAAGGGTAAAGGAAAGAAGATGGCAACATGGGGTAGAGATACCTGAAAAGCCAGGAATGAGGCAACAGCTGGGGATCAGCACCCAGATTGATAGCCAACACCCTAGTCTCGCAGCAACGTCATTTAAAGACATTGAAGGGCTGCGACATGTGCCCTCACCCCCGGGTGCTACGGCACGTCTTATCGCTACCTCGTCATGATGATCGACACGACATCCCCCATGTAGAGCGCTGACTACCAGCAGTGCCTGTCATAATGACCAAACACGCCATTTTTCAAAGAGCAACAAACAGACAACACATGGCCTAGGTAGGCTCAATGCCAAATGCTTGGGATGAACGACCAAGCGACAAACCGCCAGAGGGATAAAGCACCAATCTACTGCATGTCAAGTTATCAAGATGCCAAGCAGTAGAAAATACTCAACACTGATGGGCTCAAGGCAGGCATGGCCGACCCCTGTCCCTACCAAGCACGAAGACAAGTAGCCGTGAGTTGAACCGCTAAATGTATGAATTTTCAGAGCACTAAACTGCCAAACCAACAAAACCCCAGCAACAAATGACAAACATTCCAAACGTTTCAATCATTTACACCATGTAAGAACATTGGAGCCATAAAGGGAAAATGTTCGGTAGTTCTATTTGTCAAGTCCTTTCTACAAAATACAAGCCTTCAACAACAAGCATACAATGTCATAAAGTAGGAAAAGTATATAAAATGACGACCCAACTTCAAAAGCATTGCCCAGTTGGGGCGAACACCTCAAAGAGCAAGCAAACGCCTATACCTAGAAAGAAACTTCGAAGGGGAGAGCAGCACGCTAGAATAGGTGAGGATCATGTGCACCGCCGCCCTCTGGCTGTCGAAGCAGGGGGCCCATACCAAAGCCCTCACCAGTCAGAGCAAGGCATGAAGCACCAATGCCATCTCAAGAACATCCACTAAAAGTCATCCATCAAAACCAACCATAGTCGCGCAGATCCATACACTAGACCAAGTGCGACGTTGATGACCCAGAGGATCGACATGAACTTGGGGATGTACCCCAACCAGTAAGCTCCAGAGTAGACCTCCCATAGGTAACCTAGGATTGAGCCGCTCGGCCGGAGCGGACGGGATGTCACCCGCTCTCGCAGAACTGGCAAGCTCGCTACTACACTTGGGCTACCCCGGAGAAGGCACTCCGTCACCAGCTGGCAAAGGAAATCGTTCTAAATTCCGTTCGATGCTATGTGGGGCCAGGGATGCCCTAGACAAAAAGAGGAAAACCAAAGCGGATCTCAAACACGCCTTCTACTACAACATCGAGCATTGAGCCAAAGTCTCCATCGACTCTGGCAGGTAGTTATGTAGTCTTCAAGCCAACTCTAAAAATTCATGTCACCGAGCTGGTGGGGATGAATTGTGGAGCGATGTGTTATGAGCCCCCTTACTTATAGTTGGAAGAGGAGATCGGCATACCATTAGTGCAAAAGATCGCATTGCCAATATGATCTGTAGAGATTCAACGAAGCCTAGAAAATCACGGCTAAATCCTAACAATTAGGGCGACAGTATGTAAGATTTCTTGGAAAGAAAAGCACACAAAACTGTAGGTAGCGTCCCATCAAAAGTATGACGGGGGTTAAAAGTTTTGAACTATTCGATGTGGGGGGCTATTGATGGGTTTATCACCCATGGACCAACTCAGATATCAAAACTTACAGCAAAAAGGCTATCTAAAAGTCCCGACCTTGGAAGAGAGCCTACAAGTAGAAGGAATAAGCTCAGATTCCAAAAATGTCCCAACCGACCCAATAGGCCAAAAAGACCTCGTTAGCCCAATCAGTATGGCCCACGATTCTCTTCCCGCATGCTGAATAAATTTACATAACTGATCAAAACTACCTGACAAATATTCTAAAAATATTCGTCCACATTTACACGATCGCTCCCAAAATGATAACGATAGTTTGGAGGATCTCCTTCCAAAGGTAACTGTCATGCCGAAATTTTCTTATCCATTCAGATAGCTCAGCGGGTGGTTATCACCAGTCAAAGAAGATCAAATTGTCTGCAACACTATAAATACTCCTTCACTATAGTAAAAAGTAGGGAGGATTAGACACCACAAGAATTACAACCAAAAACTCTCCCCAAGTGAATGAACACTGATTGAGACTCTATCATTGTTGTTAAGCATCTCAATTACACTCTGACGACCATACAACCAGCAAAGACACTCCCTCCCGAGTGCATCTCTCTCTCTAAGACATTTCCTACCGAGTGTATCTTCTGGAGTCATACCCTCCATTCAGGAAGCCCTCCATCCAAGTGACATGCCCACCATCCGAGAGGCCTATCCTCCGTCTAGTAGGCCCTTCATCCAGTAGTTCAATTATTCGTCTCCTCTAAGCCACCCCTCAATTGGGTGCACCTTTAAGTAGCTCGTCAGTCGGACACACCTCTAAATCATCCCTCAACCAGGTACATCTCTAAATTGCCCCTCAGTCAGGCGCATTCATACTTAATCCCCCATCGCATGTATCAACGCATCTCTCACATTCTTATATCTTTTTATCCGTTAAGAAAAATTTTTAATTTAAACGTCGAAGGATAAATTGGGGAGCGAATCTCGTCAATTCTCTAATCTCTTATTCGTTAGTTGTATTGTACAAGACTCAGATTATTAGAGACAGATATCAGACCCGCATGAGTTCAACTCAATCGAGGAAAATCGGAAGGCTTCCTAATCCGTACAACAATTTGAATTTAAGGACGCATCAAAAACTATTCTCTTATGTCTATTAAAAAAAAAATAGCCCATTTATTTATATATTTGTAATGGATGATTCTATCATTCATATAATATGAAAATGACTGATTCATTAATTACATAGATATTTTTTTTATTAAATACTATACTCATAAACAAATAACTTATTTAACAAGATATAAAAAAATCACACAAAATTATAAATTTTAAATATTTTAATAAATTACTAAATAGATATTATTGATGGGTCCTGGAACCCTGGGCCCAAAATCACAGATGCAGGCCCAAAAAGTCGCGTAAAAAGGCTGGCCCAAAAGGCCCATAAACCCGGCCAAATTCAAACAATTGGCTCGTTTCCGACTTGCTTGACCGCCCGGATGGACGCTGAGACCCATTTGGGACGGGGACCACCAGAAAGACCAAAATAACCTAGATGCCAGCTCAGCGCATGCTGCCACGAGCAACCAACGGCTCCTGACACGTCATACCTGCAGGCCATGCGCCTCTGAGGCACCGTATCTGCAGACTGTGACAGGTGTCCCTGTCACAGCCGCATCCACAGTGGTGGCGATGATGGCAGACAATCCTGACGTGCCAGCGCCACGTGTCGTCTTCCTTACGGCATCACGTTCTCTATAAATACCCAACTTAAGCAGCTGAAGAATGATCTTTGGGTTTTTCAGATCCTCCTAACCAGACTCTAGCAAAAATCCCCAGAGAAGAGAGAAAAGAGAGAAGTTATATTTCTTAAGTTGTAAACACCCTGAGGACGCTAAGTTTCCCAGGCTTCCATTGTTGTATTTCCTCTTCTTCATAGTGAGATTTCTCGGACTGCACGTCCACCACCGTGGTTTTTCACCCTTCGCCATATTGAGGGGTTTTCCACGTAAACTGAAGTGTTCATTCCCTGTCCCCGTGCTTTTCTCTTCACTAGACTCCCGTTCACCTTGTGTTGCTCCAACCTGACCGTCCGCGTACTTAGAAATCTGCTCGCACTCAATTTCTCGCAAGGCCAGAGTTACCCGGACGCAACATTGGCGCCGTCTGTGGGAAGCGACTGAAAGTCAGCTTTTCACACTTTCTGCAAGTACCCAACAACCTAAGCTTCGAATCTCTCAATGGTGAACACAAGAGCGCAAGCGAGCGCAGCCCCCAGAGAAGTGGCCTCGCAGGGCGGAGGTGCTAACCCCTGTGCTGGGGTTGAGGATCATCCCGATCCAGTGGTGAGGGGCTTGGCCGCCCAGGTGGCTGGCATGTCACAGGCCTTCGTGACCCTTTGCTCCAAAATCGATCAGCTCAAGCAGGCAGCTCCCGACAAGGCCTCACAAGCTGAGGCGCCGCAAGTCGGGAACGAAGAAGGCAGCCGCCGCGAAAGACCTCCTAGTCAGAGGGAACACCCGAGGACCCAGGTGGCTTCCAGCAGCAGAGCGCCACGAAGGGTCGAGGACCAACCAGGTCCTTGGGTTCAAGGAGAAAGCCCCGAGAGACGCCATTCGGAGGCCCAACGAACCCGCCGCGACCACGACGATCAGGAGGCGGTTCCCCGAGATGTGCTCCCAAGAGGAGCCCGCACAGTCCCTGAGGGTCGTGCAGTTCAGGAGCCTTATGAGTTAAGGCACTACCTGAACGAAAGGAGGACGACTGCCCCACCTCGAGAGGCCAGACCGGAACGAGGATGGAACCTGATGCTGCGTGAGAGCAGCGGAGGAGGAGCTAACGCGCTCCAATCTCCGTTTTCCACGGAGATTAGGACGAGGACGCTCCCCCCAAAGTTCAAGATGCCCAACACAGGTTGATGGCGGCGGCGGTGATCCCATGGATCACCTTAACCATTTGTGGAGCACCGAGCCTCCGTGGTTTGGACGAGACAACCATGTGCGGTGTTTCCCTCTGACTCTGAAGGGGGATGCACGGATGTGGTTCTACGGAATGCCCGCGGACTCCATCCGCGATTTTGGAGACCTGACGACAGCTTTCCTGTCCCAATTTGCCTCCAGTAGAAGAGTGGAGAAGCAGCCCTGGCACCTCACTCGTGTCAAACAGGGACCCAGGGAGGGCTTGAGAGGATTCCTGGCGCGGTTTACCGCAGAGGCCAGGCAGATCCTGAGGCTGACCGACGAGGTGAAGCTGAACGCCTTCCTCTCGGCCCTCGAAGGGGGTGCTTTCTTCAAGCACCTCATACATAAAGGCCCACAGACCTTTATAGAGATTGAGGCTGTGGCCAGAGCTTACATAGCGGCCGAAGAGGCCTACGACACCAAAAGGCCTGAGAGGGACGAGCACCATCAGCAGAAGGCCGCGGAGGGAAAAAGGAAATCTGGGGACTATCAAAGTCCCCAGACGACAAAGAAGCACCATAAGGCCGAGCAGAGCTCTCGACGAGAGCTGCGGCCAATTCATCTCACGCCACTGAACGACTCCCGCACCAACGTCCTCATACAGATCCGGGGAGAAAAGTTATTGAAGTAGCCCAAGCAGCTGAAGAACCCGGGCGGTGGGGACCAATCGAAGTATTGTGACTTCCACCGCTGCGGGGGTCATAGCACGGAGGACTATCGGACCCTGCAGAGCGAGATTGAGGAACTCATCCGAAAAGGACACCTCAGCCGCTTCCTTCAGAGGCCAGGACAGGCCTCAGGGCCCGAGGACGGTGGAGACGCGGAGCCCCCCAGGAACCGAGTGGCTGCGGGGGTCGTGAACATGATCTCCAGCCGACTGGCTGGGGGAGACGGGCGTGGACTTGCAGCAGCAAAGAGGCCAAGGACGGGGCCTGGAAGTGAAGACGATGTTATCTGCTTTAGCAATAGGGACCTAGATCATGTAACTTCTCCTCACTCCGACCCCCTGGTTGTAACCGCACTCGTTTCAGATGGAGCAATTGACAGTATTTGTTGATAATGGAAGCTCTCACAATTTGCTGTATCTTGATACCTTCTTCAAATTAGGGCTTAAGAAGAATCAAATGAAAGCGCCGGAAGGGCCACTCTACGGGCTGGACAACGAGCCAGTGCCCGTCCAGGGTATCGTCCAGTTGGAGGTAACCCTGGGAACCTATCCGAGGACGGCATCAAAAGTCCTCACCTTCCTCGTCGTAGACCTGCCCTCGGTCTGCAACGCGATACTCGGACGGCCTTGCTTGGCCGCGTTCAAGGCAGTGACCTCCATTCCACATCTTAAGATGAAGTTTCCCACCCCGTGTGGGGTAGGAGAGGTTCTCGGAGACCAGTTAACCGGACGGATGTGTTACTTGGCCCAGACCAAGCAAGTAACACTTCCACAGCCCATGGAAGACCTCGACCTTAGGGACGAGGCAACACTGCAACACGCTCTGCCGGGAGAGCCTATAGTCCGAGTCCCGTTGAATCCCGCGGATCCAGAGAAATATGTCCAAATAGGGAGCGAGCTCTCAGAGGCAGTAAGGGACCAACTCGTCAGTTTTCTACGAAAAAACTCGGACGTGTTCGCATGGTCCCCCAGTGACATGCCCGGGATCTCACCTGAGGTCATTGTCCACAAATTAGGCGTCGACCCTCGGCATAAGCCGGTCAGACAGAAGTGAAAAAACTATTCCACGGAGAAGTTGGTAGCCATCCGCGAAGAGGTCAAGAAACTCCTGGACGCTGGATTCGTCCGAGAAGTGCAGTACCCGGACTGGTTGGCCAACGTTGTCATGGTGAAGAAGAGCAATGGGAAGTGGAGAATGTGCGTGGACTTCACCGACCTCAACAAGGCATACCCCAAAGACAGCTTCCCATTGCCCAGGATCGACCACCTCGTGGACTCAACGTCCGGCCATGAACTCTTAAGCTTCATGGATGCGTACTTCGGGTACAACCAAATCAAGATGAGCCCCGAGGACTAGGAGCATACGTCATTCATGACGGACCAAGGGACATACTGTTATAAGGTAATGCCCTTTGGTCTCAAGAATGCAGGACCAACCTATCAACGGCTCGTGAATAAGATGTTCAAGGACCAGATGGGCAGAAACGTGGAGGTATACGTTGACGACATGCTCGTCAAGAGCCGGATGAGCAGCGATCACGTGAGGGACTTGGCTGAGACCTTCTATGTGCTCAGAACCAATGGAATGAAGCTCAACCCCAGTAAGTGCACGTTCGGTGTTTCCTCTGAAAAATTCTTGGGCTACACCGTGTCACACCGAGGAATCGAGGCAAACCCAGAAAAGATCCAAGCGATCCTGAACATGCGGTCTCCACAAACGGTGAAGGAGGTACAGCAGCTTACTGGGCGAGTGGCCGCCCTCTCCCGTTTCCTAGCAAAATCAGCCGAGAAGCACCTGCCATTCTTCAAGGCGCTAAGAGGAACAAAATCCTGAGATTTCCGGTGGAATGATGACTGCGAGGAAGCATTCCAAGGACTCAAGAGTTACCTCTCGAGTCCGCCCCTATTAGCTTCTCCTCAGCAAAGCGAAGAGTTATACTTGTACCTCTCCGTGTCTGACGCAGCACTGAGCTCGGTATTGGTACGAGAGCAGCATGGCAAGCAGCAGCCCGTGTATTACGTCAGCAAGACTCTTGCGGGCGCCGAGACCAGGTATCCCTTGACGGAGAAGGTGGCCCTGGCATTAGTCTGTTCCGCGAGGAAACTCAGCCATAACTTCCAGGCGCACAAGGTAATAGTCCTAACCGATCAACCTTTAAGAGCTATTTTACATAAACCTGAGATCTCCGGCCGGCTGATCAAGTGGGCGATCGAGTTGGGAGAATTTGACATCGAGTTCTGCCCGAGACCAGCTTTAAAGGGACAGGCGCTCGCGAACTTTCTCGTCGAAACGACGGCACCGCCCACTTGTGACGAGGACCAGACTACCACGGACGAGTTCAGCAGAACCTCCGCTTGGACCTTGCACGCGGACGGCTCCTCCATGAAGGACGGCTGCGGTGCAGGGATCGTGTTATGCACACCCAAGGGAATGGAGATAAAGTATTCGTTGACGTTGGGATTCTCGGCCACAAACAACGTCGCAAAATATGAGGCCTTGCTGGCCGGACTCCGACTCGCCAAGGAATGCTCGACCAGAGAGCTCATCATCTATAGCGATTCCGAGTTGGTCATCAATCGAGTTCGCGGAAGCTTCGACGTCAACAACGGCGGCTATCCAAGTACCTTTCAAAGGTCAAGGACATGATCGGGATTCAAGACGCCGGAGTTCGCCCACATCCCGCGGGAGGAAACGCCAAAGTCGACACGCTCGCTCGAGCCGCGGCTTAGGAGATCTGAGCGATCGCTAGGGGATGCGAGAAATCACAGGGCGGTCCAAGATTGAAGACCCGGAGCGGGAGGTGATGCAGGTCGCAAACGGAAGCACCTGGATGACTCCCTACCTGAAGTTTCTGTCTGAGGGCTCGCTGTCCGAGAACCCGAACGAGGCCAAGAAGATAAAGAAGACCGCGGGTTGGGACACGATCGTAGACGGCCGGCTGTATCGACGGGGCTTCTCGGCCCCCTACTTGAGGTGTCTTACTCCAGAAGAAGCCGAATACGCCCTGCAGGAGGTGCATCTCGGAATATGCGGATCCCATGTTGGAGGAAAGAATCTAGCCTTTAAGCTCATGAGGCAGGGATACTACTGGCCGACTATGAAATATGACGCCATGGATTTCATGCGCAACTGTGAGAGCTGCCAACTCCACGGTAACATGGGCCATCGCCCCCACACAGAACTCCGGGCGCTGCAATCCCCATGGCCGTTTGCCCATTGGGGGCTCAACATCCTCGGGCCATTTCCTCTCGCCCCTGGACAGAGGAAGTTCCTAATCGTGGGAATTGACTACTTCACCAAATGGGTGGAAGCGGTACCACTGGCCAGAATAACAGAGCAAAACGCGACGGAGTTCCTCCGACAGAATATCGTGTGCAGATTTGGAGTGCCCGAGTGCATCGTGACTGACAACGGAACGCAGTTCACCGGAAAGCGGTTCACTAAGTACTGCGCAAGCTTGAGGATCAACGTGGTGCACACATCAGTGGCGTCCCCGCAGGCCAACGGACAGGTGGAAATGACAAATCGCACGATCTTGCATGGACTGAAAACCAGGCTGGAATTGTCTGAGGGCTCATGGGTACATGAATTACCCTCGATCCTCGGTCGTATAAAACGACGCCACGAGAGCCCAAGAGAGCCCCTTTCAACCTTGCTACGGGGTCAAGCTGTCATCCCAATAGAAGTATGCCTTACCCAGTCCCGGGTCGGATGCTTCAACAGAGCGGATAACAGCCCAAAGGCTCGAGAAAGCCTCGATGCCCTCGAGGAAGTCCGCGACCAGGCGAGACTTAGGGTGGCGACCTACCAACAACGGGTGGCCCGCTATTACAACAAGAAGGTGAAGGTGCGACCGTTCAAGGTCGGGATCTCGTACTAAGAAGCATGGAAGCCACAGGAAAAATAGCCGGACGAAACAAGCTCTCACCAAATTGGGAAGAGCCGTTTTTAGTCTCGGCTATCCTTCGAGGAGGAGCTTACAAGCTACGTACCCAAGGTGGCAAGCTGATACCCCGGACCTGGAACGCCACTCACCCAAGGAAGTACTACCAGTGAAAAGCGGGCCGTCTCCAACAAACAAAAACTCGGCTGTGACCGAGCGGTCCCAGAGGCCGGGCCCTTGAGGTCATAACAAAAACTCGGCTGTGACCGAGCGATCCCAGAGGCCGGGCCCTTGAGGTCATAACAAAACTTGACTGAAACAAAAGGAAGAAAAGAAAAAGAGGCACTTGTGATAAAAGTCAAGGATTTCTTTTATTCCATAAAATGCAACACAATGATACAAAAAGAGAAACAAAGTCTAGCCCTCACAGGGCCCCCGAGGCAGAACGGCTCCAGATGACTCTCCCAGAGATGAAGGACCCACCCCGCGGCTCGAAGTTCCCGATTGACCTGATGAACGAGGACCCGCTGAGGAACTTGGCTCCAAAGACTCGGGAAATGGCCATCCCCAAGACCAAACACATCCACGAGGGCACACGGCGCCGCGTTACGCGGATCCAACACAGTGAGTGGGAAGCTGTGGATGCAGGACCCGCATCACCCGGCGGGCAGATGGATGCCATCCCAGAACTTGGACTCCAGCACAGGAGCCATCTCAGCAATCTTCACGGAGGTCCTTTGCGTCTCCTCCAGCTGAAAGATTCGTCCCGTCAGGAAACCATGTCGAACCTCTGAGAGCCTAAGGGCTTCCTCGGATGAAGCAAGTGCCATACGAAGCCGCTGGTTCTCTTCTTGGGTGGCCTTCAGGGACTCCGCCTCCCGTCGAGACCAAACAATTTCGCCCACCAGCCGACTAAGGCCACCAATCAGGTCCTGGAGCTGCAAAAAGAATCAAGGACACTTAAGTACAGTTAGCAGAAATGGAGACGAAGAATAAGGCAGCGAAATACCTAAGAGATGACAGGGTCCTCAGTGGGGGCAATCTCCTCTGGGACCTCGGGCGCGAGTGGGCCCTCCGCAGGCGCCGCAGGGACATCAAGAATGGCCTCAGAGGAAGGACCCTCAGGGGTGGGGGGCTCCGCTACCTCCGAGACGTCAGCAACGACCGGGATCTCTAAGGCCGCGGCCACTGCCTCCTCGCCGCCAAGAAGGTCAAAGATCTCCCCAGCAGTAACATCAACAGCAGCCTCCGTCTCATGAGGCTCAATGGCCTCGTCCAAGGCTGCCTCCTCCAAGGCACCAAAGGCCGCAGGATCATCAGAAGGATGACCCGCAGGGACGGCAAAGGCCTCAGGACGGACCTCGATACCAGAAGGAGATGCTGCGACGACCTCGGGCTCCGCAGAAAGACCAGAAGTCAGCACCGCGGCCCTCCTGACCACGGGTGCAATGACGCGGTCATCCTCTGAGGAGGACTCGCCAGCGGCACTCGGCGGATCCCCAGAGGCCTCAATCCGCGGGCTCTTGGGAGGCCGCTCGGAGGGCTCCTGAACCACAAGAGGACCCTCTCTTTTCCTCAACTTCTTCTTCTTTTTCTTTTTCGAAGCAGCAACGGCAGAATCACCGGATGGCACCGTCCACTTGGCTTCCGCCAACTTTTCGGGGGACAGCCAGATATTCTTCTTCCCCGTGCTGAAGCCGCCCAGGTTCACTAGCACCAAGTCCGTGACCTCCCTGGCGGCCTCCCTCTCCTCGTTAGTAATGTCGGAGCCGTACTTGCTGGCGACGTTTCCCCACACGGAGAGAGCTCCCAGTCCTCACCCACCTTGAGGAAGAAAAACCTGTCCTTCCACCTTTTGGTGGAATCCGGGTTCCCCACACCGCTCATCTCAGCGAACTCGGGGCGGGGGGTCATGGTGATCCACTTAAGAGTCTGATTGAAGCGAAACATGATTTTCACCATGACCGCCTCGAGGGTTTTGCTATGACAGCGCGCGAAGACGCACAAAGAGACCAAATACCTGATGGCGTTGGGCTGAAGCTTCGCGAGCGGGACAGCCAACTCCTTCATCAGGCGGCGGAGCTCGGTAGGAACAGGGAAACGAAGTCCACCTTTGAGGTGAACTTCGTATACCGCAATGTAACCGTCCGGCAGGCTGCTCGCCCTCTCAGCGGCGCCTGGAACCACTATTGAATCCGACGCCGGAATGCTATACTTCGCCCTGATCTGCTTGAGATCTTGCGAAGTGAGGGAAGAGGCAATCTCTTTAACACTAGGAGCCATGGCAGCAAGTAAGGAAAGCAAAAACGTCGTGAAGGTTTTCGAAGGAAACTAAGGGAAGAAAGAAGAAAGCGCGAAGAATAATGAAGATACGACGAAGGATTTAAAGAGATTTTTGAAAAGGTGAAGAGGCGCCCTCATCATGACCGTTCCACGTGTCAACTCCCCATACGCAGTAGGCAAGTGTAGGCCTTAGGGTTTCCCAAGGCGATGTCACGTCAATCGCCCATCTCATTCAATGCTCCACGAGGAGGGGAAACGGCGGCGAAAGATAGGTTTCGTGACTCACAAGAAGACCCCGGACGTCTTTCACGTCAGCAGAAGACAAAGACCGCGGCCTATGATAGTGAAAAGATGCTGACAAGGCATGTCAAACGGCTGAGTCCTCGAACCGCTTGACATGGGGGGCTCGTGATGGGTCCTGGAACCCTGGGCCCAAAATCACAGACGCATGCCCAAAAAGTCGCGTAAAAAGGCTGGCCCAAACGCCCATAAACCCGGCCAAATTCAAACAATTGGCTCGTTTCCGACTTGCTTGACCACTCGGACGGACGCTGAGACCCATTTGGGACAGGGACCACCAAAAAGACCAAAATTACCCAGATGCCAGCTCAGCGCATGCTGCCACGAGCAACCAACGGCTCCTAACACGCCATACCTGCAAGCCATGCGCCTCTGAGGCGCCGTATCTGCAGACTGTGACAGGTGTCCGTGTCACAGCCGCATCCACAGTGGTGGCGATGATGGCAGACAATCCTGACGTGCCAGCGCCACGTGTCGTCTTCCTTACGGCATCACGTTCTCTATAAATACCCAACTCAAGCAGCTGAAGAAGGACCTTTGGGTTTTTCAGATCCTCCTAACCATACTCTAGCAAAAATCCCTAGAGAAGAGAGAAAAGAGAGAAGTTATATTTCTTAAGTTGTAAACACCCTGAGGACGCTAAGTTTCTCAGGCTTCCATTATTGTATTTTCTCTTCTTCATAGTGAGATTTCTCGGACTGCACGTCCACCACCGTGGTTTTTCACCCTTCGCCATATTGAGGGGTTTTCCACGTAAACTGAAGTGTTCATTCCCTGCCCCCGTGCTTTTCTTTTCACTAGACTCCCGTTCACCTTGTGTTGCTCCAACCTGACCGTCCGCGTACTTAGAAATCTGCTCGCACTCGATTTCTCGCAAGGCCAGAGTTACCCGGACGCAACAATTATAAATATTTATAATTCTTACAATTGATGAATAATAAGAAAATGGTTCCCAGCTCAGTTGTTGCATGCACTACTCCCGTAGACATTGTAGGATCAACTTGGTGGTCTGCAAAACATCAACTTGTACTTTTAGTATCGATTGGGCGAGTTATAATCATGTTAAGATATACATAATTTATAAATGGAAAATGTTTGAAATAATTAAAAGATTCATAAAATAAGATAATTTTATGGAGCAAAAATAAACAATTTTACCAAAGTAACCACCAATTCAATTCAATTAATTTCTTTCTCGATAAGAAATAATAAAAAAATCATACAAGAAAAATCATGGCCGGAGCACTTATATATTATTCCTAAAATATTAAAAGATGAGCAAGTAAATGAAATGACCCAAAAGCCAATTTCAACAAGCCAAAAAAGTAAATGAATAAAGATAAAAAATAAAGCACCCTTGACAAATACAAGGCATTGAAAGGTCAATCGAGGTACCTAATAGGGCAACTACTGCCGTGTGATGGAAGAAATTTGAGAGAGATAATCCTATTAATGATAACAGATGAGATAGTCTTCAGAATAATAAAAATAATCCCTCAAAAATAGTTTAGTTTCATATCTATTATATGTAGTAAGTCAAAATCGTAAATGAGCCTGCACACAACAGATCTAATATTTGACCCTTGTTATTTTATGATATTTCAACTGATGTTATCATGCCAATTAGAGTAAGACCAATCACATCTAAAATTAGTGTGGATTCTATACCAAAAAATTTTAGGGTTCAAAATTTTTAATATATTTCAAAACACAAAAATTCAAACTCTAAAAAATATAGCAAAAAAATGTTTGAAACATATTGAATGATGAGTGGCACGATAAGAAATCTTAGGATACTATCAGATAATGTAATATTTTATACATTTGTCCACAATAATAAACTATAAAAAAATATATTGATAGATAAATATTATATTATATTATAATATCGTTTAAATACTTCTCAGTCTATCAATAAATTGGAACATATCATGTCAATTTTTAATATTAAAAAATACTATTATCCCAACTTTTAATATCATTATACTTCGTTTATTGTTATAGAATTTAACTGATTTTTCAATCTATATTATATATTTTTACATTTGACTTGTCAAACGAGAGAGAGAGAGAGAGAGAGGGGGGGCATTTTAAGTCATTTTCGTACTTCAGTTATGATGCGACGTCGTTGAGAGTAATTGCGATCAAAGAGTCCAGTACCTAACGATGTCACCCTGGAGGCAATTGTCTCATGATCCCCACCACACATGATGAATCGGGCCCCCCCACCCGCTAAAAATAGAGCTAGTTATTATTGGTGGTAATAATTTATTAAAAATTTGTTCTCAATTTAATTTTTTTTAATTATAATTTAGGCAAAATTTGAAAAGCCTACTTTTAAAACTTAATGATTTTTTGTAAATACTTACACAAATTATTTCTAAATTATAATTAAAACCCCATTTTTAACAATAAATATAATATTTAAAAAAATATTAAAAGTATAAAAAATACGAGTATATCTCACAATACTAAAGTATAGAAAATTTAATGAAGAATAAACTTAGAAGAATTTAAAATTTGGGTTACTTTTTGGAGTGAGTAAAGTAGCTGAACGGGTGAGGTACCGAGGAGGGGGGAGAAGATGATCATAATAATGACTCGAGAAAGGTGGCCTTTTGCAAGGGCATGTGCCCTACGGAGGGAGGGCTTTCAGCTTTTACCGGCAGCCATTATGACTTGAGATGGGGGGGGGTGTTCATGGGAGTCAATGTCTGATAATGATTTATTTATCATATTCTCCAACCAAGCAAATCTTATCAATAAATATTAAAGCAATCTATTTTAATTATTTTTTTTTAAAGTAAAGTATCTACTTATTTATTTATATATTTTTATGTGAGTTTATTGATATATACATATAAGTAAATAACATATTACTTTATTGAAATTTTTTAAATTTCACTGATATATTTTGAGAGGTTTTTCTTGAAAAAAATAATTATATTTTGTATAAAAAATTGGAATTTTTTTAAGTTCTAACTTAAAATTTGTGAAAAATAAATATATATATTGTTGGGTTCCAATATCCCGGGGCCCATAAAGCTCGACCCAAAAAGACAGACACAAGGCCTAAGAGGCCAAGAGGGCTTAGCTGATTGAGACCTTATTTTAGCACAAAAAGCTTGAGGACATCAGATATTCCTATGGGCCTAGATTGACCGGAGAGATCAATACTTGAGGTGACAGCCCGAGGACATTCCATGAGGAACCAAAGATCATTCACTGATCAAGAGCACAGTTGACATCCGAGAACTATCGCCCTCAGTGAGTCCACGATCTTATAAGAGGGCAAGATACGTAGCTTAAGGACGAGGACCATTTCAGGGACGGCCGAAAGCACCAACTCAGAGACCTCACTATTACCAAGGAGCACGCAACATCTACGACACACCGCCTCCGCAGTTAATGATGACGCTCAGGGCATGCCTTGTAATTTTAAGACTGATATCAAGGGCCAGCACGCCTAACACAGTAAGGTCAAATTAGTGGCGCTGGCAGTTGGCCTCCTTGCATACGTCACAAGATGCCCGACACGCCAAATAGTAGAGTGAAGCCTCCCAACATGCACCGGCCCGATCCACGTGGGCTTCTCTTAAAAAAAAATCTACCACTATAAATACCCAACCAGGACATTGAAAAAAGGACCGGAAAAATTCTTAAAGAAGATTAAGAAAGAAAGGGAGAATAATCTCACAACTTATATTTGTAACTTTTTCACCCATAGTGAAGCATTCTTCGGGCCTTAAACCTCGTGGTTTTTCCTCCCCATATAAAGAGAGGCTTTCCACGTAAAACCCAATGTGTTTTTCTTTCTCTCTTTATCTTTCCAAGCTCAAATATTTGTGTTGCACCGGATGTCGAAATCTGGAACGCAACATATATATATATATATATATATATATATATCCCAATTAAACTGAATTTGAAAAAATGGTTTCCATCGGTTTTTAATTTTTTTTTCTTAAGGTAACTGATTAAATTGTAAATTATTTTGTCAATATTATAAAAATTGGGTTAAATATATAGCTTAATTGAGTTAAAAATCGATTTATATTTTTGCTATAAATTATAACAAATCTTTTTCCTAATATCACCCATATATTTTAAGGGGTGCTTTTTAAAAAAATAATTATATTTTGTATGAAAAAATATTCAGATTTTTTTAAGTTCTAACTTGAAATTTGTGAAAAACAATTATTAAATCCCAATTAAACTAAATTGGGAAAATTGATTTCAATCAACTTCTAAATTTTTTTCTTAAGATAACCAATTAAAGAATAAATTACAATATCAATATAATAAGAAGTTAAGTTAAATATATAGCTTAATTGCGTTAAAAATTGATCTATAATTCTTGTTATAAATTATAATAATTTTTTCCTAATATCACCCATATATTTTAAGGGGTTTCTTAAAAAATAATTATATTTTGTAAGAAAAAATTGAGATTTTTTTAAATTTTAAGCTTAAATTGTGAAAAAAAATTATTAAATCTCAATTAAAATAAATTGGGAAATTTAATTTCAATCAATTTTTTACATTT
This sequence comes from Nepenthes gracilis, assembly GCA_033239525.1. Taxonomy (NCBI): domain Eukaryota; kingdom Viridiplantae; phylum Streptophyta; class Magnoliopsida; order Caryophyllales; family Nepenthaceae; genus Nepenthes; species Nepenthes gracilis. The sequence continues at coordinate 24,585,349 of BSYO01000002.1, forward strand.
TTTTCTTAAGACAACCGATCAAATTATAAATATTAATATCAGTATAATATAAATTTAGTTAAATATATAGCTTAATTGTAATATATTGGGTCCCCAAACCAACTTGTAGTAGTACATAAACAATGGTGGCATCTTTCGGTGCACTCCAGACTTGGGACCAAGGCATGCCACACTATAGCTTATTTGATATTTTAAAAGTAATAATTTAAAAATATAAATTAAATTATATATAGTAATCATTTTCCATAAATTTTTATTTTTATTGACATTAAAAAATAAGGTAATATTTTCAATGTGTTATATTAACATTAATTTTTTATTTTATGTGTATAGATCACATATATTTTTCTCATAGAGATTGATTATTAATTGTCTATGTTTGACTTGGTGGTCAAGAAAAGTGATCTTTTAATAATTAATTTTTAAAAAAAAATACCGATATAAATTTTAGAAAATAAATCTTTTAGAAGCTATATGTAAAATGTTTTAAAATATTAGAATTATTAGAAAATAAACTATTAAAATTGAATTTATTTAATTAAAAATTAAAATAAAACATTATTTTTTAGCTAAATTATACATTATTTTTTTTCTAATTTACTGGGGTTTTGATTAAAACCCACTAATAACTTGAAAATATATCTCCTCCTATCCCATATCGAAAATAGATTATCCCAATAAATATTTGTATATTATATAACCATCATTTAAACATTTTTAAATATTAATTTTGAAACTATATCTTATACATTTATTAATTTTTATATGATCCCATTAACATAAATAGATAAATAAATTATCATATCACCTAAAATATTATCTAAAAAGACAAACTCAATATTCACCATATCTAAAAACTTTAAGAAAATAAATTTTCTCATAATGATTCTTTAAATATTTTTCTTTTTTGGTTATTTTTCCATTTCAAGCCAACTAATTCATGTCATGATAAAATAAAATAAAATAAAATTAGGGCCATTTAATATTAATATGACCTTATAATATGCACAATTTTAACCTTATATTATAAAATAGCTAATTTTTTTATTTTTTTTGTACTATGAAAGAGTTGTCTTATTGATGTATTAAAATTTACCCGCAAAAGTATGTATGATATGGAATCTGAAATTTAATCATACCGTCAGGCAAGTTAACGAAAAGGGCATTCATTTATGCATGCATGCACATGAGACTCATCATTTTTTCGTACGGGGCCAGGACTTATATTAGTTTTCTTATTCAAGGGCCACTGATGTATAGTTTGAAAGAATATATAATGTATGAGAATGCTACGTTGTTGTAGTATAAATAAATAATAATGAGATGTAATGATATTTTAAAATAGTTGCTGAATTCAAATGATTCTAGTGATGTACCACGAGTATAATTATTACTATAGAATAACATTGACATATTATATCATTTTTTGTTAAGTTGTTATGTAATTATTGGACCATCGCACATCGGACTTTAGAAAGAAAGTGACGAGTCTAGGGTACCACCTAGGAGTTAATTGAACCCTTGAGAGCCCAAGCCTGAAAAGAATTGTTTGTTCGATTGTATTGAGTTATGGGTCACTTTTATATAAATTTATACCCATTTGATATGCCGTTCAGTGATTTAAATGAGAACATATGGGTTCTATAATAATAAGAATGATTGAAATTTTTGCGTATGACGAAGAGTTAAATTGCAGATTTCAGAAGCAGAATACTCGAGGCTCACCCAAAAAACGTTTGAAGAGTCGAATCCGGTGGTCTTACGCTCGAACACCTCTCGGTATCTTCACTCAACATATCAACCCCATCCTCAGATGTATGATGGAGTTAGATGCCCCAAAAGTGTACCATGAGCGCTAGAAAGATGACTAAATAATCATTTGATGATAAACAAATCGTATTTCACGTCGGAAGAGCAGTGCCTGGAACGTTGAAAAAGTAAACCCGAGAGAAAGCTGCTTGGACATGGCAATTGCGCTCAACTCAAATTACGGAATTGGTATGCTTGTCTATGACCATTAGATCCACACTCCGCTAATCCTCCTAGCGATTTTCTAGCACAATGGCTCTATGCCTCTTCCTGTAGGCACAACGTTTCATTGCTTTTCGAGGGGATTTTGAGAGTTTTGAAAAGATTTTGATAATTCCATTTCGAACGGTATTTGAATGTTTTGTAGGGGAACCCTACCTTCTCTGATCCATTCGATACGTGCAACTTTTTTTTAGTCGATACGTTTTGTAATTTGTATTTGAATTCCTTTTGTATCAGCCTCCTCGGTTAATTTATTAGTTTTTTTTATTGTTTTTCAAAATGATACCCTATTATTTAATTATCCAGTTATAAATTCTGCAAGAATTTTAGAGATTTCATAAGGTTTTGTAATTCTTATAATAGCAATGTTAAATTTTTAGTTCTCAAAATGTAATTCTTTTTGCATATTTCTTTGTAACTCTTCGATTCCTTGTGATCTATTTTCTATTAAAAATTTTTGGAATCCCATATGGATTATGATTTGGATCAGATCGATTCACTTTTGAATTTCTATACGTGTAATTTTGAACTTCCTTTATAAGGAGATAAACGATAATATATGATAAATAATAATAATCATAAATAATGAGATATAAAATTTTACGTGAAAAAATTATTTAGAAATGAAGAAAAAAATCGTGGGACCATAAGTTCAAAGAGCATCTATTAAGCGGTAAGTTTTAATTATGAAAAAGAACTTTTTGTCCCAAATTATGCAACAAGTTTTGACCCCGCACAATAATAACAGAAGTAGTGAACAAAATTAAATATTCAATACACGTAATGAATATTTATTTTTAGATGATAACAATAATAATAAGTGTACACAATATATAACGATAAGTAATAATAAAAAGACACGATTTTTAGTGATGAATGAAAAGCTCGATATCTATGGTAATCGAGAAAAAAAAAACTTTCGAATTTCAACGGCGAAGGAAGAAATGCATTTTAAAAATCAACTTACAGACCGAGTGGTAATGATGCACTGATCTAACCGACTTATTCCCGTCTTGTGATCCCTACCAAGGAACTCCTTAGATTTGCTCGCAATTCGGGACTCAAATAGATTAGTAAATTTCATTTTTCTCTTTTTTTTTTTCTATACTTTCTTTTTCTCTTTGTCACAGACTCAACAATTCAAAAAAATTATATTGAATACCCTAAAATTACGTCAATATAATTTTATATCAGAAATGACACACGAGCGCCTATTAGACACCTTATAGTGCGAGTCTATTATATAAATGGTGCACAAGCGCCCCTCAAATGTATCTTAAATATTGAATACTCTAGACAAAATACACATATACCCCTTTCAAGCATATATCGAGCGTCTCTATTCTGAACATAAGTTTTACATATTTGGTTTAAACATCTGTCATGTATTACTTAATAATTTTTTTAGATCAGACCAGTACTTATACAGTATCAAATATACCATTAGATGATATATTGAATAAATATAAAATTCATAAAAAAAAAACTTAAAATCTAACGATTATTATGTCACATTTAACGCTCCAAAGTCACTCAAATGAAGGTCTCTTTTAAGGCTCAAAAACAAGTTTCTATACTGAAAAACCAAATGTCAATTGATCCACTGAATATATATATATATATGATAAGATAAAAAATATAAGGATGTTAATAATAAAAGTAAAATATTTTATCAGTTTTTAAAAATTTGTTTATTAATTATTATAATTAATATATCCCTTTTAATTTATTATTTCACTTTCACTAATTATTTATTTATTTAACTAAACATAATAGTTAACAGTTAATATGTCCTTCTCAACTTTTCTCTCCCCACTTACCCCCCCCTCGAAAAAAGACTTCAAAATTGGAAAATTTGAACGTCTGGTTTTTTTTTTCCCCTTTTTTACCTGTTTCTCATTAAATTTAGATTTGTATGAATTAATATCCACATTTAAAAAATTAAAATCAATGAAATTGTTTGGATTTGATTTGCTCGAATAGTTTGATTATGAGTAAATTTTTGGGTTATACATTTAGATATGAAGCATCTGCGAGGATAATAGTAATTTTATTAATGAACATTTATTAATTTTTTATTATATTTTACTATTTTATTTGTTTCTTTTTGTTTTATGAAATAATAAATATATAATAGGTATTATGTATTGACCGACTAAGAAAATTATGATTTTTCCCCTAGCCGAAAGGGTATTGTCTCTTAGTAGGAAGAGATTATATCTTAAACAATCAGAGGATTACTAATCACGATTTGTTTAGTCCCTATAAAAATAATAAAAATAAAGTATGTATAAATATATAATATATAAAATATATATTCTCTTCTAAATATAAATAAAAATTAATTTTTATTTAAAAAATATTATCAAAATAAATCTAAAATAGTTAAAAAGTATAGTGCACGGATTTTGATAATGAAATAAAAAATTCAATAACCAACTAGTTACCGAGTAAACCCTTCGAGCTTCTTTAGCCAATAAAAATAGTACAACGTAAAAGTTAACTTACAATTTAAATGGTATAAATATATTAAATTTTATCCAACTTATATCTGACTTATACTCTATCAAAGAACCCATTAAATTTATTTACAATAGTAATACTGAATAGCTTCTAATTTTCTCATTAAACTTGTTTCACTTACTACTAAAACTTTAAACACGACTGAAATTTAGTATCCGTACCACTAAGCACCAACAAAAGCAAGCAAATAAATAGTGGAGGAAAATATTGATTGAGAAAACCTTAAATCATTTTTTATGATTTAATTATTTAGTCATTATTAATTATTTTTTATGATAAATAATAATAATAATAATAAATTTATAAGTTTTTCTTTCTCATGTCTTTTTTATATCCTCTTGCTCTTCTGAAAGTGATAACACATATCTATATATAAATAAGCAACATATAAAAATACATGTCTAATTAGCTTAAAAATACATTTAAAAATGATATTAGTTAAAATGGTAGCTGTCAGTTAATTGTCACGTAATATTTAGGTATCAATTCAATACGAGATTTTAAAATATTTATAAAATAAAAAATCTCTCACAAAGTGTTGATATTTTGAGTGAAAAAAATAGAAGATAAATGTGATATTTATAGGATGAACCAATGAGAAGATGGCTAAGATGATGAAATGAGACACCTAAGTGAGGGAAATGAATTCTTGGTTAAATTTTGAAGAATCTCATCTTCATATTGAGAAGTATAAAAATTAAATGATAATTCAATGTGTTACAATTCATAAAACATTGGATGACAATTCAATATGTTATTTATTTAATTAGATAATTGTTTGAATTTGTATTTGTTGGGTCCCATGTCAACACCTACGAAAAGATGTCGAGGCCCACGAACGATGTTAGAGCCCGTGAAGGATAACGAGCCCAGCCCAACTGCGCATGAGGCATACGTGGTGCCCCGCTGGCAGAAGACGACGAACGCCCTACAGCGCATTAATGCGCTGCTGGAAAACCGACAGAAATGAGGAAAAGTCAGCCAATGGAGAAGCGGCTAACACAGCGCCAAATGGCTCAGACAGCTGCCCGCAGGCAACCAGCCAATCCTAGCTTAGGAGAAAACCAAGCGTGGCCGACAGTGCTCAGGAGCTTGCTCGCCACGGCAAAACGACAGCCGACATGACTGGCGGTTAACGACAGCGACTAGAGACAAGGAAGCCCTTGCAACGGGCATTCTGACGCCTAGAATCCAATGGGGAGGAGCCTATAAGAGCTCCCACTCCCCGCAGAGAAAAGGATTCCGATTCAAATTCCGATCCTACATACTCTGAACAGATCACGCAAGAGAAAGAACTCAAACTGAGATAAGACTCATCTCCTGCGGTCACGAGTGAGCCTGTTTTTCTCACGATTACCATCCCCAAGTCTACTCAAGCAGCAGGAAGTCAGCCACCCATCACGGTGCATTAAGAAAGTCAGGCCTTCCACTACCTGCTCATTACATCCATCATTCTAAAACATACACATCACTCACGTTTCATCAGCTTTCATTCGCACACCGCTCGTCGAGTGCGCCATTTCCTTTCATTGCGGGAATTTGCTGAGTTGAGCGTCGGAGTGGCCGTGGTGGGGGAAATCCCGACGGTCCTCTGACCTCTTGTTTGTTGTTTGTGTTGTGCAGGTCCAAGTTTAGAGCTACGGAGACTGACCCTTTACATGACGCCGCCACGTGCCAGGGAATCCGAAGGCTCCCTAATCCGTACGACAACCGCGGACCCAGAACACAACAGTATTATATGTAAAAATAAATGGGTACAAATTTAGAAAAAATAAGCCATTATAATTAGCATTTTTAGGTACTAATTTATTAATATTAATGTTTTGATGTATAATAACAATTATTTTATGTTTTTAATTATTAAATTTTAAGGGCAAGGTGCACCGTGGCTCCCCTACCAAGCTTTGGGATCTTATTTCTCTCAAAAAAAAAAAAGTAGTTTTATATATTTTTTGTATTATTTTATAAGAGTTTCATATTATTTTTTCATCCAATCAAATCTATCCTATAATTTTTTTCAAAAAAATTAATGTTACATTCATTGAATTAATCAAATTTTGGATAAAATTTGCAAAAGGTAAAATATAGAAAATATATTCTTATATATGAAATCTATTTTTTCAAAATTAAGGTAAAAATATATATTTTTAAAGTTTATCTTTTACAAATATTGATCAAATTTTATAAATTTAATAACTATAATTTTCATTTCTAAAAAATAAACAATAAATAATCGGGATAAAATAATAGGAAACTCATCTATATTCATTATAATTGATGTAATTTTTCCTTTTTTCCTTAGCTAAACCTTCAAGTTCTGAACGAAAAGAAAATTTATTGGGCTTTGGCCCACAAGCCTGGTTTGACCTTTAAATTTCAAGCCCGTTTAATAATTGGGCTTTGGAGTCCGATCTAGCCCAATATCTTGAAGCCCAGCTGCTAGTGTCGTTTCTTGTCAAATTAACCTAATAAAACAATCAAGCATATGATATGTGTTCACCCAATAGAAATATTTGATGAATATCAATCAATTCTTTTTCGATTTATATAATTAAGATTTCAAATATTTTGAAGTTTCAGAAAAAAAAAATCTTATATAAATAATGGGTGTTAAAGGGTACCCTTTAGTCATCCTTTAAAAATTATAGACGATGTGTTATCCTGTCACTCTATCGATAATAACAGATTTATATAAAAATAGATAGATATATTAATATTATTTTATCAGTGTATTTCAATAGTCAGTAGAAGAACCCCAAAATATTTCTCTTTGAAAAATATAGACTTATTCTCTATTGAAAAGTTCTAAAAAGATAAATAATTTGTGGCTTTTTTTTCAAGTTATGTCAAGAATTTTTATTTTAGTATTAATTTTTTACCATGTAAATTTTTTTTTACACTAAATTAACAGTATTTTAAAATATATGACAAATTCAATGATAAAATGAAACTAAAGTTATGAAAAAGTCATAGATTAAAAGCCTGTATATGAGTTTTTCAGATCACTTATATTCTATATATGATATAAATATCTGTCTATCTATATATTTTTGTATAAATTTATCGATAAAAAGTGGGTGATTAAATTGTCAGATTTTCAGTCACTCACATATGAGTCTCAAACCCAAATGCACAGATCATCTGAAAGGCCGCATGATATTTATACGATAATCGTTTGACGATATTGTTCACTGAAGGTTGTACAAAATTTTGTTTCGAGTGAAGTTATTTGTCAGAGGTTCCACGAGATGAGCGTAAACTATCTGCTCATTTGCCAGTATCGAAATGATTTTCATAAGATATCCCCGATATGGGCGCTTCAGTGTTACGATTGGTTGGGTGCACTGCCTATGGCCACTAAACTGGTCCCAGGGGATATAAAAGGATCCCTTTGTATTTTTTAGGACATTCAAATTTATTTATAACACAAAAGCGTACCGCATGAAGATAAAGAAGAGAGAATATAAAGAAATTTTACATTCGATTAATGTCTAATTTAAGTTTTATTTTTTGTTAAGATCGAGTATATTATACTAGTCATATTTTTAAGACAAAACCATTTTATTATTCATTTTTTCTAGTTAAATATTCTCTGCTAGATTGTTAGATCTATTAAGATTATATTCAATCGATCATTGACTTAGGTTGTAGTGAATAAATTTCAAATAAGTCTATATTTTGTATAGAAATACTGTTATAATAAATTTATTTAAAATTTATCTCGTAATTTTTTATTTAATTAAAAAAATTATTCATGTGAAATATTGTGGTACAATTTGTTTATGCTTGATAGCGTGATTTTGTTCATTAGTCCATCACAGTATTTAATTGCCAACAATTGATGATAAATTTTGATAGTTCATTTTTGTTATGCCCATTATACCGATATATTTGTTATCAAAAAATATTAATATAAAATATTATATTACTAAAAGAATTTTAACAATAATTTAAAAAATTTTAACGCAAATAAAATGAAATTGTGCCTACGATAAGTGGCTTTGGCAGCCCCGATTTGTCCTAAAATCTAACACTAAGGAGGGATTTGGTATACCGGAAATAGAGATTTATTCCGGGCTAAAATCTATGAAAATTATAATTTCAGTATTTGGTTGAGAAATAAGCCAGGAATAAATATTTTTAAAAGATATTTATTTTTAAATTTAAAGAAAAATTTATTCTCGCGTGGAATATGATATTGTTTATTTCCAGTGAATTAAAAATTACTATTCCCGCACCACTTTTGTAATATTTTAAAATTGTTATCGTTATTATTATTATTATTATTATTATTATTAGTACTACTACTACCTTTTATTATTATTATTATTATTTTTATTATTATTATTATTATTATTATTATTATTATTATTATTATTATTAATTACTACTACTACTAATATGTTTATTATTATTATTATTATTATTATCATCATTATTATTATTATCACATATTATTATTATTATTATTATTATTATTATTGATACGTTTTGGATCCAAATTTCGAACAAATTTAGGTCAAATCGATCTTCTAAATTTGACTCCGTATACCGAGTCTGAGACCTGCACACCACAATTATAAATGAAAGGTCCGGTGACGATGGGAGGTTATCCCACCGTAAACACTCCGACGCTCAAATCAGCAAACAGCCTTCAAGATAATAAAACGAAAAGTAAAGAATGCAAAGGAATGGTCTGAGTGTTTGAGATGAGTGGTTGCTCTTGCAGAGAGAGGCTTTGTGGGCTCGTGAGGTACACTATCTCTTGGCACTGCGTTCGCTGGGAGAGAAGTGGCGAAGAGAAAAGGACACAGAGAGAGTTTGCAATTAGAAGCGTGGGAGCTTTCTCTACGGAAAGGCTTTGTGAGCAAGTGAATACATGGAACTGAACCTGTCTTGGAGTGTAGACTCCATGGCCTTTTATAGGCATTACTTTGGGTTGCCTTCCTTATACATAAGGGTTTAATTCTCATGCTCTGCGGGGTTTGCTGTCTTTTCTGGTATGAAACTTTTCTGGCAATAACAGTCGTTGGATTGATTGCTTTCTTTCTCCATTTTGTAACCATTAGGATTTTCAGTAGACAGAGAAGGGATCCTGGTGCCTTCCTTTAGAGATGCGCGTTGAATCTGCTGATGACCGTTGCCATGGAGATTGCCTTCTATGAAGAGCACGAAATTAGGGAAGAAAACCGTTGCTGGTGAAGAACGATCGTGTAGGCCACACTAGACTTAACCCATTCGAGGCCTGTCCTTCAGAAGATCAATTGGCCATACTTTCGGTCAATGAAAACGTTGACCATCTTGTATGATTTCGATCAACAGAAGCATTGACCGTCTTGGGTCCAAGTGGACTGTCTTGTATTTGGGCTTCTTATGGCTCGTTGGCCTTTCGACCAGTTAATGATTAGCATTGACCGTCCAGGCACAAATGGGCCATGTATATTTGGGTCGTTCCTCCTTCCGGTCAATAAAAACGTTGACTGTCTTGTATGATTTTGATCAACGAAAGTGTTGACCATCTTAGGTCCAAGTGGCCCGTCTTGTATTTGGGCTTCTTACGGCTGGTTGGTCTTTCGACCTGTTAACGACTAGCGTTGACCGTCCAGGCACAAATGGGCCGTGTATATTTGGATTGTTCCTCCTTCTTGGGCCAGCACCTTATTGACATACCCATTACTAGCCCCCATACTGGTGATCTGTGACTCCGGCCCCCAGCATGTTCGAAATGGGTCGCGGGCCGCTGGACTAGCTACCTAAGGTGAGGAAACTAGCGATGATCAGTGGTCTATTGCTTGTATCGCTTGCAGTTGTTGATCGTAAAGTCAGGATCAAATGAACCAGCTTGGAAGAGCGTTGATCGGATTCGTTGACCGTTTCAACCAAGATCTAGAAAACTTCTGAAGGAAGTGTTGACCGGGTTGATTGACTATTTAAGCCAAAACCGGAGAATTTCTCAAGGAAGTGTTAACCGAATTCGTTGACTATCTACAAGTAGAAATCCAAGAACTTCTAAAGAAAGTGTTGTGATTCTAGCCCAAAATCCGAACTTTTGAAGAAAGTGTTGGCCGGATCCATGGCTGTATAGGCCAAAATTTGAAGAACTTTTGAAGAAAGTGGGAGTTGAAATGATGCGTCATCATACCGCCGGCCTGTCAGTTGAAAAGTTGGCCACATGTCCGCGTGCTGTGAATTGATGATCCCGACAATTAATGCACTAAGATATGATTGTTGCTCCCTTCGGGGAAGTGACACCGTGAATGATGATGATGGGCCATGCGATTCTGAGCGGTTAACTTCTCTGGCATTTACACTGCCCTTTAAATTATCCGTCCATTTTACTATTAAATTTTTCACACTTTCCTTCATCTTTCCTAAAAACATTCTAAGTGCCTGTCATTTTTCTTTGCTTCCACATCCATGGCCTCTATTACACAGTAGCATCGATCTTAACAAAGATTGATGTAAAGGAGTTGTACGTAGAGTATAACATTCCTAAGAAGAATAGGGCAGGTTCGCTGCCTGAAAACTATGTCACTATAGACGAAGCCCACCTGAGAAGTAGGCTACGCCTCCCCGTCCCAGATAGTTATTGAAGATTTTTACGGCTCCTCGGGTTCCTATCGCGCAGTTCCACGCTAATGTCGTGCGGTTCCTGTGCACATTCTACATTTTTCTTCGCCAGCACACGAAGAGGCTGATGGTGGAGATGGTTAGAGTATTCTTCAAGTTCAACCAAGGAGTAGAGTAGATCTCCCTGACTCCATGCGGTGGCCTCCAAATCAACATCGCCTTATATGATTCTTTGAAAAATTGGAAGAATCAGTTCTTTTTTATTCACGTAAATGCGTCCTGGCCATTGGCTAGGGACTAGGTTAAGGTGCCTGATACCTACACGGGGACACCTTCAGACGCAGAGACTGAAGCCATGGAGTCACTTTTTGACGTGGTTGAGTGCAACCTAAGCGAGTTCTCGAGAGATCACCTGGTCTCTCGTGCTAAGACAAAAAAGGCCAAGTGGGGGTTCCTTCCCCCAAACAGAGAATGAAGAAGCCTTCCGGGAAGAGGAAGGCTAGAGCCATTGTGATTGGAGCACCACCAACGAGGAGTCTTCCCGGAAGTCCAAGGGTGAAGAAGATAGCGACAAAGGCGGTGGTGAATTCCTTCTTCTTCCTCCTCCACTGAGCCGAGGAATTTTCTAGTTAGTCAGCTTGCTGGAGTAGGAGATAACTCCGTCGCAGGTGGTGAGAAATTTGTCGTTAAGGTTTATAGACTGCGCCCCGCCACTAGCGGCGTTGTTCTGGCACTACTGCAGTCGGAGCACTTAGGGCCATTGGTGCCTCCTACAGAGCCTTTAGTGGAGAGGGTTGTTGATCTGTTGGAGGAGAAACCAGCCAGGGAGCCCACGGAGACACCGGTGAGCATCCTGCCGCACTGGTTGTTATATTATCTGAGAAGCCCACTCCCGGGGAGCTTCAAGAGGTACAAGAAGTGCCAACTGCCGAAGAGCCTTAGTCGGTAGTTGGTGTCAGTGCTGAGTCGACGGAGGAGACTACTTACCGGGAGGGCCTACTTAGGCCGGCGCAGTTCGACCGCGGGCCGGAGGAGTCTCGCTCTAGGAGCTCGTGGGGACGGGGGACCCTAGGGTGAAGTTACCAGAGAAGGCTGCGGCGGAGGCCGCTGCTAGGCTTGCTCAGGAGGGTCCCACTTTGGGTCCTTCACCACCAGAGCCAAGGTCTCACGTCAGCTCAGAAAGGCCGGTGCGTAAGATTTGGCGGCTAAACTCTTGCAACTTTCTTTCCTCTTATTTCTTTTGTTGCTGACACTTATCGTTTTGTAGGGAGACAAAGTTTCTACCGCTATTATTAAGGCGCTAAACCAACGAGACCGGGTGATCTCCGATCGGGACAAGGAGATCGCCTAGCTCGGCGAGGAGTTGGAGCTGTGAAGGTGGAGCAGGGAGGATGTGTTTCCCTAGAGTCTGTCTTTGGTAGCCCAAAACGGAGAACACTAGGCTGAAAAAGGAGAATGCCAGCTTAAGAGAAGCGGTGGTGGCCGTCCTAGTGGAGGAGAATGATAAGCTAAAAGAGGAGAACATCCGCCTGAAAGAAGAGGTTGGCCGGGCCACACGATGCATCGATCAACTCACGGGGCAGATGACCGTATTGGAGAACAAGTTGACCACTCGTATTCGTCCCATGAAGTCTCCAACATGCTGATGGCACAGTTGTGGGAGGGGGTCAATCTTAGCCGGCACATTGTATGGTGATTGACCTATTTTTTCGTTGAGTTCTCATCCCCGAAAACTGTTGCGCCAAACGTCGTTAGAACCTCGTAGGGGAGCCCCGGAGCAATCAATGGCCATCAGTGCCTCCTCCTGGGTGCTCCACTCCTCCATAATTTTTTTGTACTCCTCGTTTCCTGATGTAAATATGTTGTACGTAATAAAACGAACAACTATCTTATTGTTGCGCCTTCCGCCTTCGTTGCCTTTTTTTTTAAATTGTCTGCTGTGTTGTCCAACCGACTTGGTCCGTCATGCACAAGTTAGCCATCCACCTTCCCTAGGACGTTTATGGAGTTCTTTGATGGACTTAAGTCCCAGAGAAGGCATCGAGATGAATTCTGATATTGCGTCAAGCCCGTTCTATACTTGTATGTGAGTAGAGGTTTAGCGGCTTTGCTGATGTAAACTGGGCTACTGCTTTCGAACGAGACACTTCACTCGTGGTCGACCATCACTGATTGTCACGCTTCTCCTTGAATAGGAGGTCGTCACGTGTGCTATTTATACCCCCCAAGATTTTGATCGCAAACGAGCCACTTGGATGACCAGGGTTTAAATACGATCACTTATGGGCCGCCCAGATGACTGGGGTTCAAATACGATCACTTATGGGCCGCTCAGATGACCGGGGTTCAAATATAACCGCTTATAGGTCGCCTGAATGATCAGGATTTATCAACGAACGGCTAAAAATTCGCCCGACTTAGGGACAGTTTAGGTCATTTAGCCCTACAACATACAATACAAATACACAAATATGCACGCATACACACGTATTGAATATGAAATTACACACAATACACAGGAGAAATTACTTCTTTTGTTGATTGGGAACAGCATGTACATACGATCACAATCATACACACGGATGACCTACCTAGACCTTCACTAGAAGTAGCGTTTAAGGTGGGTCGCATTCCACGTCTGTGGAACCAACTTGCCATCCTGAGTCCGGAGCATGTATGTTCCTTTCTGTAGGACGGTAGAGATATGAAAGGCCCTTCTCAATTTGGAAAAAATTTATCCCTGTTGGCAATCTTGTCCGTGGCCTCGATACTTCGCACGACCAAGTCTAGTTCCATTATTAATAAGAACTCGTTTCAGTTGGTAGTCGACGCTATCGTCTGTGACGAGCGTGGATACAACAAGGGGATCAACATGGGGAATGATTACATGACCTAATTCATTGTTCCTAAAGCTAATGACGTCATCTTTAGTGCGTTGTTTTTTCCGCCCAACCTGTTGCTCCTTATAATCCGCTGGAGTCTTGACCGATTAGGTTGTTATCATATTGACCACACCAACTACTACCCGATTTCGTGGTGAGGAAGGTTCCGATCTTTTCCCGCCCGAGGTTTTAGAGCTTTGTCTAGGGTTCCTAATGAACCTGGTGAGGTGGCCCCTCCGAATGAGCTCCTCGATCTCCCATTGAAGCGTCTTGCAGTCTTCCGTGGAATGTCTGGGAGATCGATGGAAATCGCAATATTTGGATGGATTTCCTCCATCCGCTTTCTTAAGGGGTTTTGGCCACTTAAGTAACTTTTTTTCACTGATCTGCATGAGGACATTGTAGCGCATGTCAGTCAAGGGCGTCGGGTTGATTTGCCCGTAATCCCTTCATTCCGGCACTTTGGTCCTGTGCTGCTTCCGGTGGAAGTGATCGCTGCGGCCGTGCTTCCTTTTTTTTACAGTTGAGAAAGAGCGAGATTGTTCAATCCGCCCGGAACGTTTAGCCTCGTTGGCTTCTACCACAGTGGCGTAGGCCCTGGTAATAGATTCCTCTTTCCAAAAGGTTTGCGGGTTCTTATAGGCCAGATACCTGAAGAAGTCCCTATGTGTCAAAGTAAAGACAAAACCGCCAAGCTTTATCTCTTTTGTGAGCCCGAAAATTCTTTTACCCCCGCCACAAAGTGATCTAGGAATTTTTACGGATTCTCTCCCTACTTCTACTTGATATAGGAGAAATGACAAGGCTGCTTTTCTTCGCGGTGATTAGAGGCATATTGCGCCAAGAAGAGGTCGGAAAGCTCACGAAAACTCCTTATTGACTCTGAGGGAAGACGGTGAAACCAGATCCGAGTGTCTCCTTTTAGCGTAAGAGGGAAGTAGCGACACATGGCAGCGTCCTCCAATCCTTGTAGACACAGATGGGTGCAAAAATTATTGAGATGATCGTTAGGATCAGTACTCCCATCGTAAAAGTCAAGAATTGGCATCTTGAACTTGATCGTTATAGGATGGTTCAAGATGCACGCCGCAAAAGAAAACCTATCTAGATCCAAGGTATGTTTATCGTCCTTGAACACGCATTTCAGGATCTTTTTCACCCGTGAATCTGCGGGAATGGCATCACCAGCCCTTTTAGAGTTGAGGTAGGTCCTTAACTCTGTTCTTTCTCTTGCATGGCGAGTAGTCGGCTGGTTACTGCCACCAGCAGATCTAACAGCCTTGGAGGCCCCCTCCTGAACCTGAGGAGAGGTGTTTGCCCGAGAGTATCAGGTGTTCCTCCATTCTGGGTTCTCCTCTGAGTCCCGGCCGCTTAAGCATTCTTCGAGCCCCGATCAACTCGGGCGTGTGAGGTGGAGGAGCACAAGTATTGACCGACCTCTCTATCTTCTTGGCATTTCTTTTTCTTCAGCCTCCTTTCCTGGAGGTTAGAGTAGGGACTGTCACGATCCAAGAAAACAATTTATGTAGATCAAAAATAAAATTAATAATAATATTTTTATAAACCATAAAAATTTAACTTGGGCGTGACAGGTATACACATACAGAACCCAACATAATATAACATGTACAAGATCTCATCAAATATAAATCCGAACAATATAATACATGACATGCTATCCACAATCCAAGGGAGGTAGTGAATATAACAACTCATCAATATAATTCAATAACTCCAATATATCCCATACATTGATCAAAGCCCTCATTCGGCCATAAATAATAGTCATAACATATCCTCAGGATCAGAAAATACCAACATAAATTTCTCCACTCGCCAATAGAGATATGTCATCTCAGATCACATCTAAATTCCTGCTAGCGTATCTATGCCATTAGTCTGAAGAGATAAAATATGAAAATGTGAGTTTAGAGCTCAATAAGTATCAAAATCATATAAAACGGTACACATAAATCAGAAGTATGGATATCGCATAGCAATCACGTAAAATAAAACACAATATCCGTAAAATTTCTAAAAACCGAGGAGATGTCTCGTACTAAATCATCGTCAATATCAAACAGTCCCTCCGGGACATAATCATAATAAATACTATCCGGTCAAATCTCATAGACGATATCATATTATATGATCTGAGACACATAGGCCGCGACCATCACCATATCCATATGGGGCACATACTATCGTCCTGATCTAAATCTCATAATACAGAAATCGAGAGAAGACTGTTGAAGCTAAAACATAAATCAAAACACATTCCAGGTATATCACATATTTATACGTACGAAACAATCTTATCACCCAACTGTGAGCCAATCAGTATATCTCAAAATCATCCTCCACCCAAATACATGCAGAACAGCAATGCATGGACGAAGTCGGAGAACCAAAGATAAATAATACCAACTTGAGAAAAGGTTACTCTCGTTCGGTAACCACGACTATATCGACTATAATTTAAGCCAGTAGCTCAAGGCCATCCATATACTTTATCTCCCATAGATTAAGAACTTGCTCACTATATTTTATCACGCATGACTTTGGGTACAACTTTAAGTTTTAGTTATATATTAGGATGTCTGAATATATTAGTTTTCTGTCAATTACTTACGATGGTTCTCATTTAAATACATAGTGAGGTAGGTTAGCTACTAAACATCTCAACATTCCTTCCAGCGAAAGTAGCCATATCATATACGTCCCGTCGGGACTAAGCCTCCCCGTCAGGAGAGGTACCAATATTTCATGCCTCGGATCACATATATCGACCCATCGAGTCTCAGACTGTCATGGTGCCGTAGTGACCCCGCCCCCAACAACATGCATGATTAATGTAAGGCTTAATTCAGGGTTTCACAATATACTGATACAATATATATATACCGTCTGGGTATCTGAAAACCCTCCAAACCATAAATACCAGTGTAAAACCACCGCACAACAGATAAAACATATATACATGTACATAATTAATAAATTATGTGTATTTAAAAATATATGCATATTAGTAAAATCTCCTATAGTAGTGAAAATATAATAGAAATTAGATCAAACCAAGAATAAGGCAAGAAAATACTTGCCTTAACATTATACTCCGCAAATATGAAGAAATGAGGTCTCGAAACACTCCAATTAAGCCTTTCTCTCTCCTGCTTCACGCACGTCCACGTGCTACCTTCTCTCTCTCCAACCGAGCTCCCCCGGCAAGCTCTCTCTCTCCTCACGACTTCTCCCTCCTTGCAACGTCGCGCACACCGCGCTGGTGCCGCTACCGCCACTGCCCACCACCGTCGATCTACCACCTCCACACCGATCTACCACCACCGTGCCGATCTCTCTCTCCGGTCGATACGAAGCCCGCGCCACTGCACCTCTCTCTCCTACGCGAATTCGAATCACCGCCTCCCACGGCTGCTGCCAACCACCTGCGAACAGCCTCCTCCGCGCGTCGTCGCCACTGCATCCGCCCTCCTTCTCCTTCCTTCTTCTCCACTCGTCCTCTTCTTCTTCCTTCTTCTCTCTCTTCCTTTCCCCTTTTTCCTCTCTTTTTCTCTCTCCTGGATTTCCACCACCTCTAGATTTCTTCTTTCCTCCTTTTTTTTCTTTTCTTTTATTTTCTTTTCTTTTACATTATATATTATTTTTTTTTCTTTTTCTTTTATTCTATAATCTAATCGGTACTCAAATAATAATACGTTCGCACCTCGGGTGCCACTCCACACTTTTGATTATTTCTAAAAATTTTATCATATTTTAATTTATTTTTATCACGTTTAAAATATCTAAAATCACAATAAATATTAAAATAATCTAAGTTAGGATTTGGATATTACTGGGATTGCTGCAGGTAGAGCCCCCTACTATCGTTTTTCTAGCGGTCGTAAAATATTTGGAGCATTCTGTTCATGTTACTCATATTTTCTGCCAAGTTCTGAAAAAATAGTGTTGGTACACCATTGACTACCCCGTTAACTTGGACACCAACAGCTTTGCCTTGGTCGGATGAGGTCACGTCTCTAATGGGTTGGCTAGTTTGCGTTCTTGTGTTCATCATTCTGTCTAATGGAAAGTGACGCGAAACTGAGTGAAGTTGTGCAGAAAAAGTGGTTGGCTTTTTGTAAGCTTCCCACAGACGGAGCCAATAATACGTCCTGAATCCAAATTTGGAACAAATTTAGATCAAGTCGATCGTCTGAATCTAGTTCCGTCCACCGAGTCTGAATCTTACACAATACAACAACGATTAAGAGGTTAGGTGACGGCGGGAGGTTGTGCCATCATAAATACTCCGACGCTCAAATTAGCAAACAGCCTTCAAAACAAAAAGGACGAAAGGTAAAGAATGCAAAGGAATGGTGGGAGTGTTTGAGATGAGTGGTTGATCTCGCGGAGAGAGGCTTTGTGGGCTTGTGAGGCACACTGGCTCTTGGCACTGTGTTCGCTAAGAGCGAAGTGGTGAAGAGAGAGAGATAGAGAGATAATTTACAGTCAGAAGCGTGAGAGTTTTCTCTACAAAAAGCCTTTGTGAGCAAGTGAACGTGTGGAATTGAACCTGTGTTGAAGTGTGGACTCCATAGCCTTTTATAGGCGTTGCTTTGGGCTGCCTTCCTTGTACAGAATGGCTTAACTCCCGTGCTCTATAAGGATTACTGTCTTTTCTGATATAGAGATTTTCTGACAGTGACGATCGCTGGATTGATTAGTTTCTTTTTACATTTTATAACCATTTGGGTTTTAAGCACACAGGAAAGGGATCCTGATGCCTTCCTTTAAGAATGCGCGTTGAACCTACTATTGACCATTGCCGTAGATTGGGCTTCTGCCAATGGGCCGCAAAATCGTGGAAGCTACACGCATTACCTGGTCGAGAACGGTC